>ML789986.1:422480-440908 GCA_009831015.1 Picea engelmannii | reverse complement strand
CCCGCGCATACGCGCGCACCTTATGATGTGAAGTGTCTTTCAATTTTTGTATAGTATTTGACCCTTCTGGAATGCTGTGAATAGTGCCATGAATGACTTCATTGCTGTTTTGATGATGTAGAGTTCTTGTCGCCATGTGCAGATGAAATTTCAGTGATAACAATTTGTTTTAATTATGATGGTATTGGTCATTTTTCTAACAAATGTCCTCATAAGAAAAAGAGAAATGATGAAAGTTACTCAAAATGCAAACACACATATAAAGGAAAAATAACTACAAAGAAAGATTTCAAGAAAATATTATCCATCAAAGAAGACATCTCATCATCAGATGAAGATGAAGTCAGTGGTAGTGAGACAGGAAGAGTTCTATTCATGGCAGTAAAAGATTCTGACAAAGAAGACACCAAATAAGAATATGAAGAATCCAAAGACAAGATTGAAGAGGCAGAAGTTGAATATCGATAAGAATTAATGTGTGCCATAGAATTTATCAGAAGATAAAAGAAGAAAAACAAGAAGAACTAGACAAGAGAAAGGACACTTGAGAACTAGAACAAATGATCACAATATTGAAGGTTCAAATAGAAGAATATAAATGAATTGAAGAAACACTCATAGAACAACTAGA
Source organism: Picea engelmannii (assembly GCA_009831015.1). Taxonomy (NCBI): domain Eukaryota; kingdom Viridiplantae; phylum Streptophyta; class Pinopsida; order Pinales; family Pinaceae; genus Picea; species Picea engelmannii. The sequence goes on along the minus strand of ML789986.1, from coordinate 440,277 downwards.
AGAAAAGAACAAGATCATTGGAAACTTGGAAGCAGAGATTGTCACACTAAGAAAATATATTCAAAAGAAAAATATGCAGAATAGCTCAAAAGTTCTGGATGACATTATCAACAGACAAAAATCTCATCTTGACAAGTCTAGACTTGGATACAATCAGAAAGAAAAGGGATCAAACTCTAAAACAACAGAGAAAGAAACAAATACAAAAGGATATGTGGAAACAATCAAAGGGGATAGGAATATATACAAGGAAGATTGCAGGGGCACTCCTCCACCGAGAAGATTCAGATTTCAAAATCAACAACAGACATATAGGGCTCAATAAGAAGAAGGATTCATAAGAGAACATTCTTTCAGAAGATCTTCAACTCCTAGGTATCAAACTATATTTTTTGGTTTATGTTATGCATGTAATAATTTTGTACATAAAGTTGTGAATTGTAGAGATAACAACAAGAACAATAACAACTTTGAGAGTAATACACAAAGGGGTTATTCAAGAAGACCTAGTGAAACACAAAGAAGAAGTTACAACAAGTTTGAATCTTTGAGCATTGAAGTGGAATGTTACAAATGTAACAATTTTGGACACATGTCCAAAGATTGAAGACTGACAGTCCCTCCTAAAGAACCTCAACAAAATAACAATAGTCACAAATAAGAACCTCATAAAATGACATGGATAAGAAAGCAAGATCAATATAGAAATGAAGAATGCACAGTCACTCTACAAGCTAAGAAAAGTAAAAACAGTTGGTATGTTGACAGTGGGTTTTCAAAACACATGATAGGTGATAGAGACAAATTTCTTACATTGCGAAAGGAAAGAAATGGATCAGTCTCCTTCGGAAATGATAATTCATCCAAAATCATTAGAGAAGGAACAGTCTAAATTGGAAGCAAGAATAAAAAGGCACAAAATGTTCTACTGGTAGAAGATACGAAACATAATATTCTAAGTGTGATTCAAATGTGTGACCAAGGTCATAAAGTTACTTTCGATTCACAAAAGTGTGAAATAAGAAGAGAAGGTTCAGGGAAATTGGTCAGTACAGCTGCAAGAACTTCAAACAACATATATGTGTTAAGTGAAATTGGAAATGAAAAGTGTTGTCTAGGAAAGGAGGATGAAAGTTGGCTATGGCACAGAAGAATGGGTCACATGCATTTTGATAACCTTGTCAAAGTTAGAAAAAGAGAGGCAGTCGGAGAAATGCCCCAGATCACGAAACCAACCAACACTTTATGCAAGAATTGTCAACAAGGAAAGAAAACAGATACCAAGTTCAAATCAAAGGAATATTCAACAACAAGACCACTGGAAATTGTGCATACTGATCTAGTTGGACCAAATACAACAAAGGGATTAAAAGGTGAGAGATACTTTATGTTATTAGTTGATTATTATACAAGAATGACTGTAATTTTCTTTCTCAAGAGCAAGTCATAAGATTTTGAAAACTTCAAGATCTATAAGGAAATGGTTGAAAATGAGATGGATTCAAGAATCAAATGCTTGAGATCTAAAAATGGAGGAGAGTTCAATTCAAAGGAATTTATGGACTAGTGTAGAAGTCATGGAATAAGAAGGAAATTCTCTGTTGCTAGGACACTTCAATAGAATGGAGTTGTTGAAAGAAAGAACAGGAAAATACATGAAATGGATCGAACAATGCTAATGGATTCCAAATTGACAGATATATTTTGGACACAAACAATGCATACAATAGTTCACATTCAAAATAGAGTAATGCTCAGAAATAACACAATTAAAGTTCCCTACGAGCTATGGAAAGGAAGACCAACAAATGTGAAGCACTTCAGAGTTTTTGGAAGAAAATGCTACATCAAAAGAGAATATGGTAGAATGGGAAAGTTTGACTCTCATGTGGACAAAGGATTGCTTGTTGGCTACTCAAGTACAAGCAAAGGATACAAGTGTTACAATATAAGATTGAACAAAGGTATGGAAAGCATCAACATAAAAATTGATGAAACAGACAGACCAGAATCAAAGGAAGAAGAAAACAAATCAATGGAATAACTTTTCGAAGAAGAAAAAGAAGCAGAAAAAGAAGTAGAAGAGGAAGATGAAGAGGATCTGACAGAAGCAGAAGATAAAGTTCAGCAAGTGTCTCCAAAGACACCCAGTAAACGAGTATAGAAGAATCATCCTTCAGATCAAATTATAGGGAACAAAGATGCAAGAGTTGAGACTAGAAGAAGAATCCATTCACTAGAACAAACACACCTAGCACTCTTATCTACAATTGAACCAAACTGTTTTGAAGAAGCCAGGAAGGATGAATTTTGGAATAAGGCCATGGATGAAGAATTGGATCAAATAAAGAAAAATGACACTTGGGAATTGGTTCCAAGACCAAAGAATAAGAATGTGATCGGCACAAAATGGGTTTTCATGAATAAATTGAATGAATATGGACAGGTTACAAGGAACAAAGATAGATTGGTATGTAAAAGATATGCACAGATTGAAGGAATTGACTTTGAAGAGACATTTTCCCCAGTTTCTAGAATGGAAGCAATATGTTTGCTTTTAGCTTATGCATGCTCCAAAAATGTTAAAGTATATCAAATGGACATAAAATCAACTTTTCTGAATGGGGAACTTGAAGAAAAAGTCTACATTGAACAACCAGAAGGATTTCAGTTGTTAGAGAACATATATTATGTGTGTAAATTAAAGAAGGCCTTGTATGGTATAAAACAGGCTCTTAGAGCATGGTACTCCAGACTAGATAAGTATCTGCAACAGGCAGGGTTCATAAAAGGAAGTACAGACAACTTTCTCTACGTCAAGGTAAATCAAGGTAATATTTTATTAATTGAATTTTATGTTGGTGATATTATTTTTGGTAGTGATGATGACATGTTAAGCCAGAAATTTGCAAAAGATATGCATAATGAATTTGAAATGTCGTTACTTGGAGAACTATCCTTCTTTCTAGGAATTCAGATACATCAAAGAAACCAAGGAATTTTTATTTCTCAAACCAAGTATATCAGAGAAATGCTAAAGAGGTTTGGAATGGAAGATTGAAAACCAGTTATCACTCCCATGCAAACCAGTTGTAAGTTGAGCAGAGATGATGATTCAAAGTCTACAGATCAGAGACAATACAAGTCAATGATTGGCATCCTACTATATGTGACAACATCCAGATGATATGTTATGCAGGCAGTTGGACAGGTGGCATGATTTCAAGCAGAACCAAAGGAATCACATGTATTAGCAGTAAAGAGGATTTTCAGATATCTCAAAGGAAAAAAAGATTTTGGATTATGGTATCCAAAAGGAAAAGATCTATCACTTATTTCCTACACAAATGAAGATTGGGTAGGTTGTATTGATGACCGACGAAGCACCAGTGGAGCAATGTTCTACTTAGGTGAGTGTTTGGTATCATTGCTAAGCAAGAAACAATCATCAGTATCTTTATCTGCAACTGAGGCAGAGTATATTGCAGCAACATCATGTTGTACACAGGTTCTTTAGATGAAACAAACTTTGACAGATATATAGGTTGAGTATGATGATCCCATTCCCATCTATTGCGATAATACAAGTGCCATCAGTATATTGAAGAACCCAGTGATGCACTCCAAGACGAAGCACATTCCAATCAAGTATCACTTTCTAGGAGAGCAGGTTGTAAAAAAAAACATCAGAGTTGAGTATGTGGGCACAAAAGAACATCAGAGTTGAGTATGTGGGCAAAAAAGAACAAGTGGTAGACATATTCACAAAACCACTTCCACGGGAATCCTTTGAATATCTTCGCCAGAGACTTGGAGTTATTTATACTCCAAAATGAATGATTTTTTAATGCTTATCTTATATATCTTAGATTTACCCGAGGAAACACCATAAGAGGACAGTTCAGTCAGGGGGAGAAACCCCAAATGGAAAGATACCTTTTCCATTGATGAAAAAGCAGGAGAGATTTATCATATGAAAAGGAAAGAGATAGAGGACAAAGGAATGGTTCCAGGGGGAGAAGATTTATTAAATGTAGAGGATAGAGACAAAGGATAAAGGCATGGTTCTAGGTGGAGAAGATTTATTAGATACATAAGACAGAGGCATGGTTCCAGGGGGAGCATGAGTGATATGTTTTCAGCATTGCATTAGAGTGTTTCCATCAATGCCAAAGGGATATATTGTTGATTAAAGTTGGTTGTCATTGATGTCAACCATTGAAGAAAGCCCCGTGGCACAAAATTTGGGTAATGGACCCAAGATTGTTTGATGTAAAGATGACTCATTATTGTCTTGTCATGGTTTATAAGAAGTAAAAATGGATGAACTCCAAAGTGGTCCCCTTATGGTGAAATCCTTCATGAGAAGATGCTTTGTGGAGTGAGATAACCCATGCTTATTTGAGTAATAATGAGATGAAGTACAATGAATTTGTGAGTGAAACTATCCTAGATGGATAGTTCTTTTCATTCTGTTTCCAGTGGTATGTGGAACGTCACATAACCCCTCATAGTTAGAGAGTTATGACCATATGAATTTGGAGAACCCTCATGAGTCTTATAGAAGCCCCCAAGAGTCAAACTACTTTGCAAAAAGAAATTATTTTAAATGAAGAAGACTTAAAATAAGGAAAGTGTAAGGCTACATCAAGATATAAATAAGAGACAAAGCTCACTCATAAAAACACACTTGTACATATTGTATATCAATTTTCTTGTGTAAAGATTCTTGTAAATACTTGTGGATACATATGAAGTGGTGAATGTCTAAGGTAGTACGAAGGGTTGACGAAGAAATTCTTGGATTCACAGAAAACCCTATTTTATAAGGCGTACGTGGGCTTTCTATGTATAGGATGAGTACAATTGTGTGGGTTAGTTGTGTATAGGGTGTGTACGTACATAGGTCGACTATGTATAGGGTGCGTACACGTACGTGGGATGTCTATGTATAGGGTGAGTACATACATGGGTTGGCTATGTATAGGGTGGGTACATGTTTATAAAGCCATGACACTTGAGAAGATGAAGGTACAGAGGTTATAGATTATGAGATCAATCTCACAGGAAGGTCTAGAGTGATCAGATACATCATATCCATCCATTGGTTCAAAAGGTATGTCTTATTTCTATGAATAGTTTGATTTTGATGTATGCATGAGGAATGACAATGGAGATTTGAGGATTCTCCCTAGAGACACTAGTGGCTACATGGGATCTTCTATATAATTCAGATCTACAGAAATATAGTGTTGGTATATTTATCATTGATACTTCTTATTGAGGCACATCTTGTATTTCTTGGCATATGGCCAATAGTTTTTATGGTACATGGTTGAGATCTTGTATTTATTGATGTATTGAGAAGTTGAATATCAGAAAGGGGTTGATGACTAAGATCATGTGAGGGATATCATACTTGTTCATGATTACACATACCTATATGGCACATGACTAGAGAGAGACATACTTTCCTTGAGTGGAGGTTATGTATGAGGATGCATGCACAGGGTATAGTTACAGTCTGGATATAGTGACAGGTTACAGTTCTATGTGAAAGAAGTTACAGAGGGTCAGAAGTTTTCATGTGAAAGGAAACCCTAGTTTCATAAGGAATATGTAGGTTGCATAACAGATAGGGTGCATACATACATGGGCTGCATAACAGATAGGGCATGTACATACGCGAGATGCATCACTACAGGTCGTGTATCTGTTGTATTTTTGTATATACATGTTCAGTTCAGGTACAAACTGATTACAGGACAATTGTACAGATTGGACATAGGTCAGTGGTATAGATTGCTACAATTGTACAATAGTATATCTCATAGTGACAGGTTGAAAGTGGTTCCATAATTCTATTTCTACTTCAAGGTAGCAGGACAGGGCAAGGATAGGTGGTTGTAGCCACCTTCTAGTTGTAGCCGAAGAACTTAGGGGGTTGTAGCCTCCTTCTGGTTGTAGCCAGAGAATTGGGGAGTTGGAGCTTCCCTCAAGTTGTAGCCTGAGAAACTAGGGGGTTGGAGCCTCCTTCCAGTTGTAGCTGGAAAACAAAGGAAGTTGGTGCTTCCAATGAATGCAATTCTTCAAGACATATAAGAAAAACCATTCTGTGGTTTTCTCTTGATTTGGGTTTCCACGTAAAACACTGGTGTATTGTGTATGTGTGTGATTGTTCATTTATTATTTCTCATTATTGGATAATAATTCTACATTGATATAACACTTGGATTATTTGAAAAAAAGGATTCTAATTATGCTATTACTGATTCACCCCCCCTCTCAGTAATCCAACACACTTTTCATATCATTCAAATGCACAAAACGTTGATAATAAATGGTCATTCATTTAGAGGAAATCACTTCTATATTAGGATTAAACATCATGCAGTGACATTGAATACAAGGTATAATCTATTTTTTGAGCTTATAAATCAGATTTGATACAGGAAAACAAAAAATGGGAGGATATGCTTTACAAGAAAACATATACAATAGAAGGAGGAATTACAAACTGAAAAAATGCAGGGTATGAATCTTTGGTTTCCTATTGCATTTATCAACTAATTGTGCTCAAGGTTTCTGTGGTCAAATAACTCTAGTTACAAGAAACTCTTTAAATCCTCAAAGTGTCAACCTTGAAAATGGGTGCATGCATTCTCTTTTATTTCTCTCGCTCATTTCCTAAATTGCTTCTTGAAACCACTTCCAACTTCTTGAAACTGTTTCTAGCTTCTTGATTCTTGAGTATTTTTTCTTTGGTAAAAATTGAATAAATTACTTTCACCTACTAGATTTTTGTTATGCATGAGATCGTGGAGCAGATCCAAATTCACAGGTCAAAACATCCACTCGAGCTCTATCCCTAAAGGGTCCTTGTAATAATTTTCCTTTTGTCTAGAAGCTCAAAATCGCATTTTCACAGATCATGTGACTTAGTAGACATTAGATAGGTTTCGACGAGTAATCTTAGTTGTCTGTCAAAGGCACACCTAGCAAAGCTATCAAGGTTTGGAAAAGAGTAAAAAACAACAACCATCGGATCATCTTAATCAAATTTGGACTCTTAATCATAGTTGTAATAAGATGATATCTAGGTCATTGATTGGGGTACTGGATATGGACTTCGATCCATCGGTTGAGCTTGGTCATGGGAAAATGTTTTATTCGTTCATGATGATGTTGACATGGATAAGATGCCTGACATGTGTCACCTGTGTTGGAGTTACTTCATAAACACCTAGGATTTATTTTTCCTAAGGTTTTTTCTATGTTTATCATTCTTTATCCAGTCTCCTAAAGTTTAGGGAGAATATTCCTCTAGGAAAATATTCTTTTCAATTTTCACTTCAGTTTGACTAGTTGAGTGGAGTCTAGATGTTGCATTGGTTTTGTCACCATGCAACATTGGGATCATCACTAGATAATGTGCATTTTTATTGGGATCATCACCAGACTAGTCAATTACCCATGATTCGCTGATATCCTCCTCACTTCACTCTATTTTAGTCAGTTAATTGAAGATGGATAGACTAGTTAACTCAACTAGGTGGCAATTCACTCTTGTAACTACTTGAGAGACTAGACTAGGTGGAAGTTCACTCCCATAACTGTTGGTGTGTGTCCATATCACTCTATACCACCACTATGGTGCATTTCCTTCACCTCCATTGTGCATTGGTTGAGTTCCACAGAGTATATCATGTGTAAATTATTCATCATTCATTACGGTTATTGAGAATTCTACCATTCGTTTTCTCTTGCTTCTTCTTTCTCAATTTCTCTCTGCAAATGTGTGTGGCATTTTATATATATATATCTATTATGTGTAGTTTCAACACATTTACATAGTATCAAAGATGATGGATTTCTAATCAAAAGCTACACCAAATTATTTTTGCAGGTACAAAAGATTGAAGACAGCGAAAAAATGGAATCCCTAAAAGAATTCATTCTTACACCTTACAATTACATTGCATGGAAGGAGAGAATAATCATGCATCTCTAAAATAGAGGATTGTGTAAGTTAACCTTGAATATAGAGACATAACCGACATCATCCATATAAAAATCCAAGTATCTAAATCGAATGGATGAAGCATTCAGAACAATTTGCAGTCCCATTTCTCCCGATCTCATTTTTCACATATCTTCTTGTAAAACCCCTAATGAAGCCTGGACCACCATGGAAGGGCTCTTTGGAAAATAGGATGAGATGATGGGACACATGTGCGAGGTGTAATTGCTCACATTGGATCCAAAAATATTCGACAATCTCCAAGATTTATTTACAAAATACAAGGATTTACTGTCGCAACTCAAAGCTTGCGGGTTGATAAATCTAAGGAGGAGAAAAAAATGGTTCTCACCATTCTCTCCAAACTTGGTCCTGAATTCTCCATGTTCGTATCCAAATTCCATTCAGTCAAATTTTCCTCTGGAGCCACCTAGAAGATGCCTTCTCTTGAGGAATTTATCAAATCCCTGACATAAGAGCAAAACAAGCTCATCAACATGGGAAAAATCAAAGGCCCAAAGGTGCATGCAATTATTGTGCAATATGGAAGCCATCAATATTAGAAATCTAAATATAAATACAAAAGGAAAGATCATGCAAATCCGAAGAAGGAAGGCTACTCAAAACCCTTCACTGTTGGTGTGGAAAGGGAAGAAAAGGGGATAAATGTGCATACTTCCATAAAGGATTCCATCCAGAATATACACGCATGAAAATACAAATAGATCTAATTAATCAAATAATTCAGCAAAACAACCTTAAATATTGCATTCCCGAGGGTGCCAAGAAGAAAAATCCAAAAGTTTAGAATCCCAAGAAAGGCAATTCTAGCCATGCCTTGATTTCCATCAACTCCTCTCTTGATGCTTGGATCATATATTCATGAGCATCACATCACATGGATGGCACAAAATAAGTATATTATTCATTGGATGCATGAAAAGGTCCTCCTATTCTGATGGGGGACAACTCTCTAGTCGTGGTCACCAATAAAGGAAGGATTGAACTCACCAATGAAAGCTTCGAGAATGTGTTGCATGTTCCCAAACTTTTTGTCAATCTTCTCTCTATGTATCAGATGATGAATTCTTGCACCAAAAATAAATTCATATTCACACCTAATGCAGTGGACATCTATGACATGCAAACGGATTCCAGGGTTGCTACCGGTGAGGTAAATAATCAATCTAGATTGTATACATATTATGAATTTATTGAACCAGATTCTTCTTTACTGCTTACCCATGATGATGAAAGAAGTAGGATATGGAATGGAAGGTAATTTTAGATATATGAAACAACTTAGAAATAAAAGGATTGGTTGATGGTCTATTAGACATCCATTTCTCCAAAGGAATCTGTGAGGGTTGTGTTCTTGGAAAACACCCTCAAGACAAATTCAACAAAAGAAAGACTCAGAGAGCTTACTCTCCTTTAGATATGATACATAGTGACCTCATGGGTCCTTTTGCGCATCCATCAATAAAAAAAGTGAGGTTTGTTCTCATTTTTGTTGATGATTTCTCATGTTTCACATGGATTTACTTTCTCAGGAAAAAATCAAAGGTCTTTCAACACCTTGAAGATTTCAAATCCTTGGTTGAGACACAGTCATGAAAGAAAATCAAATTCCTCCTATATGGTAATGGGGGAGAGTATGTCAATCATGAGATCTAGAATCTTTTTCATGAGGAAGGGATTCAGTTGCAACACACAGTTCCCTATACCCCACAGAAAAAAAAAGTTGATGAGCGGAAAAACAGATCTCTAAAAGAGATGAAATCTTGCATGCTACATGCAAAGTCATTTCCATAGAGACTATGGGCCGAAGCACTTAATTTTATAACCTATGTCCAAAACATATCTCCCTATAGATATTTCAAGGATAAGATCCCCTATGAGGCTTGGAGCAGCCTCAAACCTTAAGTGACCCACTTTCATATTTTCGATTCACGCACATGGGCCCAGATTCCCTCTGAAAAGAGGAAGGAACTTGATCGACAGAGGACTGAGTGTATATTTGTTGGATACCTCGACAGTGTGAAGCGATACAAACTTATTTATATTTCATCGGGCCGACTCATCATTGAGCAAAGTGTCCAATTCGAGGAAAGTGTCTCGCATGTACCTTGACATTCGCATGCAGACACCTTCCTTCTTCCACTTGTCTGAGATGATGAGAATGCACATGTTGAATATTCTTCAAACGAGAGTTCTGATGTAGATGCAGAGCCAAAGCAGAGGCCCAAGTGGGCCCAGACTACTCTTCAGGATGTAGGTTATATTGTTGGTGATCCAACCTCTTCTAGGAGGACTCAATATGATTTCGAGGAGCGTTCTATTTCACTCACTTCCACTAAACCATTTCCCTCCGGGAATCTTTTCTTGGTTCAGTCTTCAGATCCATAGTCTTATGGCTAGTGTGTTGGAAATCCATTTTAGGAATCTTCCATTTAGGAGGAGTACAACTCCCTCCTCGAGAACTAGATTTGGGATCTGGTTCCCCTTCTTTCTGGAGGGAAACTTGTTAGGTGCAGATGGTTCTACAGGACCAAGAGCACAATGGATGGACATATTAGTAGATACAAATCCAGGCTTGTTTCCAAAGGCTTTTAGTAGGTGCATGGAATTGACTATGATGCGACCTTCTCTCCAGTAGAAAAGATGGATTTCATACGTTTGGCACTTTCCATTGCGGTGGCCAAGGGATGGGAAGTCCATCAGATGGACCTGAAGAATGAATTTCTTCATGGTGATCTCTCTGAGGAGATCTATATGGAGTATCCCCAAGGATTTATGAAGGATTCCTCTTTCGTATGTCAACTGAAGAAATATCTTTATGGACTCAAGTAAGCTCTGAGGGTATGGTATTCCAAGATGGACTCCTACCTGTTGTCACAGAAATTTGTACATTGTAAATCAAACCCCAATGTCTACATGCTCAGGATGATTGATTCACTTCTACTCTTAGTTCTGTATGTTGATGATTTGTTGATCACCGGTTGCTCCACTTCAACAATTGTTGCAATCAAGAGGATTCTACCTGACAGGTTCTTGATGAGGGACATGGGTCCACTAAAATTCTTCCTTGGACTCGAGATCAGTCAGGATGCATCAAGAATCAAACTGTCTTAGACCAAGTATGCATGAGATCTCTTTGAGATATTTCACATGAAAAACTACAAGTCTTCTCTGACTCCTTTCCTATCAAGAGTCAAAATTGAGGATGGAGGAGACATTCCACTGGTTGACAACACATTCTACAAACAACTAGTGGGGAGCTTGTTGTATCTCACACACTCTAGACCAGACCTCTCCTATGTATTTGGTATAGTTTCCAGGTTCATGAAGGATCTGCATGAGCTACATTGGAAGGCTGCAAAGCATATCCTTCGATATGTACATGGAACCATCACCTTTGGGATTCATTATGAAATAGACTCTACATTAGATCTCATCGGGTTCACTAGTTCTGACTGGGATGGAAATAGCACTGATTGCAAGTCCACACATGGTTACTCAGTTAGTCTTGGCTCTGGGCCTATTTTTTGGTCGAGCAAGAAGTAGGCTATTATTTCTCTTTCTTTAGTCGAGGTAGAGTACATAGGGGTAGTTAACATAACCATTTAGGCTATGTGGCTACAACATTTTCTCACTAAGTTGGGCATTCAGTTTCATCATTCGATCATCATCTGGTGTGACAAACAAAGCACTATGAAGTTATGTAGAGATCCAATTTAAAGGAAGTGGACAAAGCACATCAATATCCACATGAAATACATATAGGACTTAGTACACGATGGGATCATCGATCAACAATTTTTTCCTTCAGCAGAACATACGACATACATCTTCACCAAGACCTTCACTAAGAAGAAGTTCCATTCTCTACGATTTCATCTTGGAGTGAAGGACACAGTTGCCTAGAAACTGTCATTTCTTATTTTTACACACATTGTACCTTGAGCGGGGGGGGAGGGGGGGAGGGGTTCCCATGAGGTCCTCCCTCTTTCATCACTTTATTTCAGTGTATATTTTGTATTTGGGTACCTAACATGGCCTCATTGTCGGGACCCATTCTTTATTTTCACAATAGTGATGTTCAAGGGGGGTGTTGGAGTTACTTCACACACACCTGGGATTTATTTTTCCTAAGGTGTTTTGTTGGGTATGTGTTATATTCTTTGCATGTGTGTGTGTGGGCGCGTCAGATTCAACAACTGCGTTTGACGATCCCTTGTAGTAGTGATCTGTTTGTGTCGTGTGTGCTTTCCTAGGGGGCTCCCAGGGGGGGGGCAGGTATGCCCCCATCTGGTTACATGCAACGTTCAGCATCAAGCATAGCTTGGGGACAACAAGGTTCGGGGCAACGCCTCAAAATTGTTTTTAGGGCACTGTTTTCTATTTTTAGCGGATTTTGCTATTTTTAGTGGTTTACTAAAAATAATCCCGATTTTAGGGAGTAGGGTTTTGGTATCTATGGAATACCTAAAAAAATTGTATATATTGTATAGTGAATGGTGAAATTCGATATAATGAATATAAGAAAGGGTTTCCTGGTTGAGGGTTTCTGGTATAAAATCTATGTGTACTTTGTGTATGAGCCATTGATTAAATTCTGTTTTGCTTGAAAATCTACATGCATTGCTTTACTCCATAGGTTTAAAACTTACATGTGGTATCAGAGCTCATTTTTGGCTTTAGAGGGATTCCTTTGTTGTTGAGGGTTTGTCTTGTTCTTGATAGATCAAGTTTATCTTGTGTCTTTGATAAACCTGGGTTTAGTGAGAGATTTTGCAGTGGTGATTTGAGTGCAGAAAGAGGAATGGCGAGTTCTTCTAGAATTGATATAGAGAAGTTCAACGGTAAAAACTTTGAGCTATGGAAGATGAATATGGAGGAACTTCGTGTAGACAAATAACAATGGATCGTTTTGGATCATGGTACACAGCCTACTGGTATGCATCCTATTAGCACACAGATGACTGGTACACAACCTACTAGTGCACAAACTACTAGTACACCACCTACTGGTATGTTGAAGGAAGATTGGGAGAAGTTGGACAGGAGAGCAAGAAGTACTATTCGACTCTACCTGGAAGATTCAGTGTTGTTGAATGTCTCAGGAGAATGTATATCCAAGGAACTATGGGATAAGTTGGGGAATTTGTATCAATCAAAGTCCCTGGTAAACAAGTTGTTTCTTCGAAAGAAGCTGTATCATCTTAGGATGGAAGATGGAGATTCTGTGACAGAACATATAAATGCCTTTAATACTCTGGTAAGTCAACTTGGCTCTGTTAATATTATGATTATAGAGGAAGATAAGTGTATTACTTTGTTATGTTCTTTTCCAGACTCTTGGGATAATCCAGTTGTATCAATAGGTAGTACCACTCAATCTACATTGAAGTATGAGGATGTAGTTGCTTCCTTGTTATCTGAAGAGATGAGGCGAAAAAGAATGGATGGTCACAACACAGATTCTTTATTTGAAAGAGGGCATACCCAATACAGAAACCCTGGTAAGCCTTTAGGGTGGATATCTAAATCTACAGGTAGATCTAAGTCTCCAGGAAAATCTTTGAGGAAATGTTGGAAGTGTGGTAAAACAGATCATTATAAGAAAGATTGCAAGTCTAAGAAGGTTGAAAAACCAAAGGGATCTGATAGTACCTCTTCTATAGAGGTGAAAACCTCCACTGAAGGAGGTGATGTTTACTTGGCATCTACAAGTACACATGAAGACCGTGATGTATGGTTGATCGACTCAAGTGTGTCATACCATATGACTCCTCACAGGGAGTGGTTATCTGAATATGAAAAATATGTTGGTGGTGATGTATTCCTAGGAGATGACTCAACAAAAAAAATATTGGGACGTGGAAGAGTTAAGTTGCTGCAAAAAGATGGAGGGATTAGAACTCTCCCTAGGGTTTTGCATGTTCCAAAACTGGCCAGGAGCTTAATATCTGTAATCAAGATGGAATATGTAGGAGTGGATACTATATTTGGAAAGGGTCCTTGCAAGATGGTACGAGGAGAAATGGTGTTGATGAGGGGAGTTCGATGTGGAAATCTATACAAGTTGTTGGGAAGCACTTATACTAATGGTTGTAACAATTCTATTTTCCCTAAGCAGAGAAATGAAGGAGACAAGACCAATACTATCCCAAAAAAGAAGACCATGTTGTGGCATCAAAGACTGGGGCATATTGGAGAAAAGGGCCTATGAACACTATATGATAAAGGTATGGTTGAAGGTATCTCTACATGCACTCTGGATTTTGATTTCTGTGAACATTGCATATATGGTAAATAGAATCGAGTAAGATTCCCATCTGGTGCTACAAGAGCAAAGGGGATCTTAGAGTTGATACATAGTGATGTGTTTGGACCTGTTCTTGTTCCATCCCTAGGTATATCTATGTATTATGTTTCATTCATAGATGATTTTTCATGGAACACATGGATTTATTTTTTTAGAAATAAATCTGAGGTATTTGATAAATTTAAAGAGTTTAAGGCTCTGATAGAAAATCAGAAAAATCAGAAAATAAAGGTATTGAGAGAAGATAATGGTGGAGAATTCTGCGGAAATGAATTCGAAGAATTCTGTAAGAAGTGTGGTATAGCAAGGCAGAAGACTACTCCATACACTCCTCAGTAGAATGGAGTTGCAGAAAGGATGAACATGACACTGATGGATAAAGCAAGGAGCATGCTCAGCGGTACCGGGTTAGGACAAGAATTATGGGCAGGGATAGTGGGTACAACATGTTACCTGGTCAATCGATCACCTTCATCAACATTGGATGATAAAACTCCACACGAGGTATGGTCTAGAAAGAAACCCTCTCTTCAACATATTAGAGTGTTTGGTTGTGATGCTTATGTACATGTTCCAAAGGAAAATAGAAGTAAGATGGATAAAAAGGTTGAAAACTGTATCTTTATTGGTTATAAAGATGGTGTGAAAGGTTATAAGCTTTGGAACCTAGAAACCAAGAAAATTGTTTATAGTCGAGATGTTGTTTTCAGAGAGGTAAAATATGTGTCCAAACATGAATTCCTACCAATGCAAGATGAACCTAAGAAAATAGATCTTGAGTTGGATGATGAAAAATCTGAATCATCTGAAGAAGAGGAAGAAGAAGAAGAAGAAGAAGAACCCCATACCCCAATATTGAGGAGATAAGTGAGAGATAGAAGGCAACTAGAAAGGTATAGTCCACTTGATTTTCATTCCAATTTTGATTTATCTATTACTGATGATGATCACATATCTGTCAGGGAAGCAGTGAATTCAGAGGATAGTAAACTCTGGAAGAAGTTCATTGATGCAAGAGCATCGTCAGCAACCAAACGAGCGTGAAGGCGGAAGACAATTGGAAGACCACCAATGCACATTTTTGAAATGTTTTTGAAACATTAATGAAATGGTTAAAGGGAAGTGTACTTGCATATTGTAAACAGATCATGAGAAATTTCTCTCATCTGTAGAATGTGGAGGCATTTATGCATAGTTAATGAAAGTAGGTAGGTTTGAATGTTAGATTAGATAGTTATAGAACATAGGAGGGAAAACAGATATAGACACCCTCACCTTTGTATCATAGAGTTAGTTTCATCATTAACACATTAGCATAGCTCATAAGAGGAGAGCCGCAGAGAGAGCTATAGAAAAATTCCATGTATAGGAGCTTGAATTAATATAAGAAGCTTTGAATCAGATTTCATGGTGTTATGATGTTTTTTGTTTATACATGGTGAATGGTATGCTTACAGTGGTTATATTCTCTCTGTTATGAATTTTCTTTAATACTGTGTGTATGTAGGATTTCATGTTGAATGTTTGAAGTATGAGAGAGAGAGAATGAGTTTCAATTGTTTCTCTTCCTGAGTGAGAGAAGTTCCTGCAAGGAGTGTAGAGAAACGTCCACAAGGAGTGCATTGACAAGGGTTATGAGTTTTATCTCAGAAATCTCAGGAGGGATACCATTGTTCTCATTCTAGTAGAAGAGAAAGTAAAGCAAAGAATCCATGAAGGGTGTGTGCAAGCTGGTTGAAAGCTTCAAACTTATCAACCAAGGGGAGAGTTGAAGGACTATTGTTGCAGAAGGTGCATAGAGTCGAAGAATCAAATACACGGAAGTATCTAAAAGAGTCCCGCAAGGAGTACACACAGAAGCCCTTTTGAGGCTCAAGTTTTCAAGTGAAAGCTCAGGAGGGTCAGTACCTTTGAGAGTAACCAAAGGGAAACGAATATTGAAAACGTCTCACAGAAGTTAAGTTCCAGTAGAAGAACACCGGTTCATTTCGCAGGAGTTGTCAAGGAAGAAACGAGCGGTCAAAATTCTCCATGGAGAACTCGCGAAGTCGCAAGGACCGTAGGATCTAGAAGAGCTACAGAGAAGTTAAGCATTGGATCGAACGGAGACTTATTAGTCATTGACCCTGTGGAAAGGGCCATTTCGGAATTCGGGGTCTAGAAGTGATAAAGGGACGAAAATGAGAGGTTCGTTCAAGTCCCAAAAGCTGAAAATCTTCAGAGACAGGTGGAAGAATCCACGCCAGAGATAGAGGATAGTAGGGAAGACAGGTGGCATACCCATCACCAAGTGGAGTCAAACTTCGTTGACTATTTCAAGGTTTCGTAGGTTGGAGAGCTGGAAGCCTTGTATTAGGATTAACGAAGATGCGAAGAACGAAACTTTGAATCGGTGAAAAGTCCCATAGGGGAGCCAGTCTTTGTTGAATGCATCGAGGTTCGACATTTCATCATTTTCGAAGACAAGAGATAGGGGTTCCTTGTTCTGGGATTCCTGAAATCGCGAAACGTGATACGGCTATGGAGGAGGATGCGACCAAACATTCTGGTGAATCGTTATTTTAGGTTTTGGAAGTAGAGGGCCGAGAAACTCGACATCACGGATAACAAAATAGTGAGACCCGAAGTCCCAAATTAGTGAAGGGTGAAATTTATTGTGGTCAAGGAGATTTGGGTTGGCACCTGGTGTTTGTTCACGCAGGCTCAATTCATAAGGACCTGTGGATACACCGTCAAGTGTGCAAAGGATTCCCTGTGGGGAAATCAAAGAGTCAATCAGACTCAGGAGGGAAGATTTAGAACGATCCTGTGTGAGCCTCGACCCAAGGGTTCGGGGGTCTGCATCAATCATGGTTGAAGAAATGGATGCCTCGGATAATAATTGTTCGACAACACAGGTATTCCAACAGAGGATGAACACCTTCAGTAACCACTCACATAACCAGATCAAAGATCAACACACCGATGTTTTCACGTGGGAAAACCCCTACGGGGAAACATCCACGGCCCCAGCTAATGCGGCCACTTGGAGCAGTTTATTAATGCAAAGAAAAATATTACAGAGAGATTTTACAAGAGAGTTTCTCACAATCGATCATCGGCAAATGACCCTCCATGCTCTTTAAATAGAGATCATGGACCAATCGGGTGTTAAGCCACAGATCAATGGTCGTTAAGATCGAGGAGAGTATGAACCGTCGGATCACTCTATGTCGGGAACATATCGTGACCGTCGGATTACCTAACTACAAATGCATACTAATGCATACTAAAGAAACATACTTTTACCTAATGACATATTAAACCAAGTAGATCTTAACTAATTCCTAAGTGTCTAAATATCCTAACATCCCCCCTTAAGAACAACTTGGGATAGGATTGAAGGATTTACAATAATGACACAATAGGATAAGGAAGGAGGCATTAGAGCCTATCCCCCCTTAATG
>ML789986.1:299386-382825 GCA_009831015.1 Picea engelmannii | reverse complement strand
TATCATTTTCTTAGGGTCCCTCAGTTTCTTATGAGAGGCCTTTTATTGCCTTCTCGGGGATCCCCTGGGTGAAGCATCTCTAGGTTTTCATTTTTCCTATGGATTTTATCTTTTACCAGCTGCTTTTACCTCCTGGGCCTTTATCCCCTTCTTCCCACAAGACAAAATGTACCCTGGATGGTCATCCTAATGGCCAGACTAGGGGAAAGGGATGGATGAGCGGGGTTTTAAGATGAAAAAGTGAGAAAAAGAGGGGAGCGGACGATGGTTCTTCAAACCCCCTTTGGTGGCTAACCAAAACCCATGAATACCAACTCGCTAAGCTACCCAATCAATCACCCCAACAGTGGTCAAGTAGATTAGTGTAAGATCCAAGCAGTCATCTGAAATGAAAGAGATCTAATGCATACATAAGAGGGTCATAATGATCAAATGTGACACATAACATGATACCTCGGACCAATTACCTCATGGAGCAAGAACCTTTTCTGATGCAAGCCTAGGCCGGTAGTGATGGAGGCTGGTACTGCTGGCAGGACAAGTCTGGCTGAGAAGAAGAAAATGGGTCCTCCAGGACCATGCTCGGGTCACTCCTGCTCTTGGTACTCCATGTCTAGGACCATGTGGGCCTCAAGACATGATCTCCTAGTTATCCCTAGATATCGGGGATAACAACTCCTAGATATATTAATGGGATTGAAGATCTAGATGATGCATTTTTAAGACATTGGGGGGATTAAAAATATTTCCTTTATTATATTACAGAATTTGGGTCACTTAAGAGAGAAGAGGGGGAATCTGTCTCAAACTTATCGAAGAGATTTAATAAGATGTACAATAATATCCCCATTGAGATTAAGCCTACTGAAACCTCTGCCAAGATCACTTATGCTAGTTCTTTTGACCCTGATTTTTTCCTCCTGCTAAGAGAAAGGAGTGTTGCCTCCTTGGCTCGTATGAAAGATGCATCCCTTGAAGTAGAATCCAATATACTGGCAGTTAAAACAATTAGGAGTAAGGCTAATAGAGATAGAAGAAAAGGAAGGCCTAAAGCTTCAACCTCTAGTTCCTCTGCTTCCCACCCTCAAGTGGATGAGTTGACTAAGCTGGTAAAATCACTTTCTGTAGAAATGGAGAAATTGAAATTTGAGGGGAAACAAGGGTATAGGAATGCCCAAAATAATGATAGTAGAGGAAATTTAAAAAGACCAAATAATGCCCCTCAGATCATCCAGAGAGATCAAAGAAATAGGGAAAGGGATGACCAGAAGATCCAAGCCCCTCTCCAAAACAACCTAGTTATTGATGTAGAAGGAGAGGAAGAGGAAAGTGATCCTGAAATCCATTGTCTTGGTGACACCTCTTCATCCCCTCATTTAACTTAGTCTGCATATGAAGAGTCTGTTGATTAAGGTTGGTTGTCATTGATGTCAACCCTTGAAGAAAGCCCGATAGAACAAAGGTTTGGGTAATGGACCCAAGTTTGTTTGATATAAAGATGACTCATTATTTTCTTGTCATGGTTGATAATAAGTACAAATGGATGAACTCCAAAGTGGTCCCCTTATGGTGAAATCCCTCACGGGAAGACACTTTGTGGATTGAGTTATCCTAGAAGTATGGTTAGAGAACCCATTCTTATTTGTGGAATAATGAGATGAAGGTCAGTGAATTTGTCAGTGAAACTATCCTATATGGATATTTCTTGTCATTCCATTTATTGTGGTATGTGTAATGTCACATAACTCTTCATAGTTTGAGAGTTATGGCCTTACGAAGTTGGAGGACCCTCATATGTCATCTAGAAGCCCCAAAAGGTCAAAGTAGTAAAAGTGGTTTAAGAGATTTTAGAAGGTAAATAATAAAGTGAAGTGATGAGTGTACTATAATTCAAAGTGAATACAAAATAAATTACTTAAATAATAAATTTAATGGGGAAATTATAAGTGGGTTAACCCTAAAATAAGGAAAGTGGGCAAACTGACCTAGAAGATGTTTTTAAGGAAAAGCTACTTGGAGAGTATAAATAAGAGGCAAGGCTCTCTCATTTTAGATCACACTTGAGAATATTGAATATATATAGGTGCCTGAGGTAACCAAATGATATATAATCCAAATTTCTGAGGGAAGGTGAAGAAAAGAAGGTCGGATTTCGAGGAAGGATAAATTCTTTTGATGATGTTTTCTAAGGTATGTTATTTATAGGTCATCTAACCATTTCCACAATAAATTTGTTTATATAATGATTCAGACTGTGAAATTGTTATTCCATTAAGGAAACATATCCAAGTATATTCGATAAAAAAATTCAGCTTGTGGGTTGTTGTATTTTTTGAGTTACACTCCATGGAAAATAGGGTTTGTGGTTAGTCCTGAAACTAGTCTAAAACAGGTGTTTCAGGTAAAAACGTCATAACATCTTCATAAAAGATCCAAATTAAGTAATAAAAAATGTTTTGGTTATATTACAGTGTTTAGTATGTTTTCTAATAGTTTCATATCAATTCAACAAATATTTTGTGCAAGGCACGCTCTACAAGGTCACTATCTAGAATAAGCCATAATTCAACAAGGTATGTCATTTCTGCTATAACTCCTTTTCTTAGAGGTTCCAAGTAGTAACACCTAGAGGAATTGCATAAAAAACACTTAATAACATTGTGTATCAATTTCAATTCTTTATTCATTACAGGTACAAAGTTATGATTATTTCAAGTTAGGGTTGTTGACTAATCCAAAACTAGTCATGTGAGACTAAAGAAAAGTCTGATGAAAATGCTAATCTCTTGTTGTTAAAGTTAAGTGAGGTTTCCAGGTATGTGATCATATACACCAAGTCGATTACAGAGTTACAAATCATATTTGGATGATGAAATTGATGAGGGATTTTGGTTAAGGTACATGTTGGGTACATGGTTGAGACAAGTAGTTGATCAGTTGGCACATACATGAGGTGAATAGTTGATGATGTTGGTACATATTGATGAGTCATAGTTTATGAGTAGTTGACACATGATTGGTACATACTTGGTACATGGTTGGATGCACTTGTTTATGGTACAGGTTGATTGGTACATGTTGGTGCATGGTTGATGCACTTGTTTATGGTACAGGTTGATTACTGGTTGAGGTACAGGTTGATGCATAGTTAATGCATGGTTCAGGTTTATTGGTACAGGTTTACAACGGTATATCTCATAGTGATAGTGTGACAGTGGTTCCATCATTCTACTTCTACTTCAGGGTAGTTGGATGGGGAAAGGACAACTGGTTGTATCCACCTCCCCGTTGTAGCCAGAGAACATAGGGGGTTGTAGCCTCCTTCTAGTTGTAGCCAGAGAATTGGGGAGTTGTATATTCCCTCAGGTTGTAGCCTGAGAAACTAGGAGGTTGGAGCCTCCTTTCAGTTGTAGATGGAAAAAAAAGGAAGTTGGTGATTCCAATGAATGTATTTCTTCAAGACATATAAGAAAAATCATTATGTGGTTTTCTCCCACTTTGGGTTTCCACGTAAAACACTGGTGTACTGTGTATGTGTATGATTGTTCATTTTTTCATTTCTCATTATTGGATGATAATTCTACATTTATATAACACTTGGATTATTTGGTTAAAAAGGATTATGATTTCTCTATTACTGATTCACCCCCCCCCCCCTCACCTCTCAGTAATCCAACAATTGGTTTCAGAGTCGGTTCCTTTAGAAATCAATTTAACCACTGAAAGGTAGATCATGGAGAGAAATAACTTGTATAAAAATGGAATACCAAAGTTTTATGGAAAAAAGTATTCTTTTTGAAGCATAAGGATGAAGACATATATACAGGCACAGGGATTTGAAATTTGGCAATCAATTGTAGATGGATACACAGGACCAATAGTTCCACCGACAAATGAAAAAGAAGTGAAACTCGGTCAGAATAATTCCAAAGCCACAAATGCACTTTTGAATGGTCTTAGTGAAACAGTATTCACCTAAGTTGCACATTGTAAATTCTCTAAAGAGATTTGGGAAAATCTTCGAAATATTTATGAAGGATATTCAAAAGTCAAAGAAGCAAAAATTCAAGCTTACATAGGTTAGTTCGAACAACTAAAGATGAAGGAAGATAAGAATATTGCAGCCTACTCTTATGACTCAATGAAACAGTGAATGAAATCATAGGATTGGGAGAAGAAATCAAAGAATATTTAATTGTTCAAAAGGTACTAAGATCTCTTCCTATGAGATTTGACCCTAACATATCAGCACTAGAAGAAAGATCATATCTAAACTCAATAGGCATGGATGAACTGCATGGAATCTTCATAGCATATGAAATGAGAAATGAAAAAGAAAATTTAGATGTAAAAGAAGCAGCCTTCAAAGCATCCAAAAGATCAAAGAAAAAGGAAAAGAAACAAGAAGAACATAGCAACAACAATGATGTCTCAGAAGATGATGAAGAAGTGGTCGACTTCGTCAAAAGACTAAACAAGGGAAATGACGGTAGGTATAGAGGTAAGATTACTTTAATTTTTTTTAATTGTCATGGTATTTGTCATTTTTCTAACAAATGTCCTCATAAGAAAAAGAGAAATGACGAAGGTTAATCAAAATGAAAAAAAACATATAAAGGAAAAAGAACTACAAAGAAAGTTTTCAATAAAAGCTTATGCACCAAAGAAGACATCTCATCATCAAATGAAGATGAAGTCAGTGACAATGAGATAGGAAGAGTTCTATTCATGGAAGTAGAAGACTCTGATAAAGAAGACTCTGAAGAAGAATATCAAAAATCCGAAGAAGAATATGAAGAAGTCGAAGAAGAAATTGAAGAGGTAGAAGTTGACTATCAAGAAGAATTGATGTGTGCCATAGAATTTATTAGAAGGGAGAAGAAGAAAAAATAGAAACTACAAGTGGAACTATACAAGAAAGAAGATACTCAAGAACTAGAACAAATGATCACAAATTTGAAGGTTCAAATAGAATAATATAAAAGAATTGAAGAAGCACTCAAAGAACAGCTAGAAGAAAAGGACAGGAACATTGAAAATTTGGAAGCAAAGATTGTCACATTAAGAAAGGATATTCAAAAGAAAAATATGCAGAATAGCTCAAAAGTTGTGGATGACATTATCAACAGTAAAAAATATCATCTTCACAAGTCCAGACTTGGATACAATCAGACAGAAAACGGATCAAGCTCCAAAACAACAGAGCAATAAACATATCCAAAAATCTATGTAGAATATTGAGATTATAAGGAAGATATACAAGGAAAATATACACGGACACTCCTCCACCGAGAATATTGAGATTTCAAAATCAACAATAGACAGATAGGCCTCAAGAAGAAGAAGGATTCATAACAACACCTCCTTTCAGAATATCTTCAACTCCCAGGTATCAAACTATATTTTTTGGTTTATGTTATGCATGTAATAATTTTGGACATAAAGCTATGAACTACAGAGCTAACAACATGAAAATAAAAAACTTTGAAAGTCATACACAAAAGGATTATCCAATAAGGCCTAGTGAAACATAGAGAAGAAGTTACAATAGGTTTGAATATTTGAGAACTGAAGTGGAATGTTACAAATGTAACAAATTTGGACACATGGCCAAAGATTGCAGATTGACATCCCCTCCTAGAGAACCACAACAAAATAACAACAGTCACAGATAGGAACCTCGAAAAAGGACATAGATAAGAAAGAAAAATTAGTATAGCAATGAAGAATGCACACTCCCTCTACAAGCTAAGCAAAAGAAACGTGGTTGGTATGTTGACAATGGTTGTTCAAAACACATGACAGGTGATAGATACAAGTTTCTTACATTAAGAAAGGTAAGAGATGGATCATCCTCCTTTGGAAATGATGATTCAGCTAAAATAATTGGAAAAGGCACAGTCAGAATTGGGAACAAGAATACAAAGGAAGAAAATGTTCTACTAGTAGAAGATATGAAACATAATATTCTAAGTGTGAGTCAAATGTGTGACCAAGGTCATAAAGTTACTTTCGATTCACAAAAGTGTGAGATAAGAAAAGAAGGTTCAGGAAAATTGATTGCTATAGTTGTAAGAACTTCAAGAAAAATATATGTGTTAACTGAAATTGGAAATGAAAAGTGTTGTCTAGGAAAGGAAGATGAAAGTTGGCTATGGCATAGAAGAATGGGTCACATACATTTTTATAACCTTTCCAAAGTCAACAAAAGAGAGGCAGTCGAAGAAATGCCCCAAATCACGAAACCAACCAACACTTTATGCAAGCATTATCAACAAGGAAAGAAAACAAAGACCAGGTTCAAATCAAAGGAATATTCAATGACAAGACCATTGGAAATTGTGCACACTAATCTAGTTGGACCGACTACAACAAAGGGTTTAAAAGGTGAGAAATACTTTATGTTATTAGTTGATGATTATACAAGAATGACTGTAGTTTGTTTTCTCAAGAATAGGTCAGAATATTTTGAAAACTTTAAGATCTACAAGGAAATGGTTGAAAATGAAATGGATTCAAAAATCAAATGCTTGATATCTGATAATGGAGGAGAGTTCAATTCAAAGGAATTTATGGACTACTGTAGAAGTAATGGAATAAAAAGGCAATTCTTCATTGCTAGGACACCTCAATAGAATGGAGTTGTTGAAACAAATAACATGTCAGTATAGGAAATGGCTCGAAAAATGCTAATGGATTCCAAATTGACAGATATATTTTGGACACGGGAAGTGCATACAACAATTCACATTCAAAACAGAGTAATGCTAAAAAAACACTGAAAAAACTCCCTACGAGCTATGGAAAGGAAGACCAGCAAATGTGAAGCACTTCATAGTTTTTGGAAGCAAATTGTTGTCCCTTGACCAAGTTTTGGGAGCACTTGGTCATATTTGACCATTTTTGGGACTTTGACACCCTGCCGAAGATGGAGCGCCAGAAAAAACGGAGATTGCAGAATCTTGACCCACTTTTGGGTCCCTTTTTGGGTTTTGGGAATATGTAATGGGAAAGGGATGTTGGCCCGTGGTTTTACCCATGCTTAGGCCTATTTTGTATGTATAAATAGAAGGATAGGAAAATTTAAGAAGGTAGTAATATAGACGAATATTTTATCGATGTGATATAGGCTAAGTGCCAAGGGGGGGTCAGTGTGATCAAGAGTTTTTTGAATTTTGTATAAACTTACAAAGATTAGTGCAAGTCCCTGTGTGAAGGTATAGAAGACTCTGTGCTAAAAGGCAAGGAAGAAGGATCTAGCAAGCTACACAGATCTTCTGTCCTATGTGAAGTAAGGGTTTCTAAGGCTCCATGCTTGTAATCGATTGACCAATGATAATAAAGAAGAAGAGTTGGTGGATGTAGTCCTAGGGTGGGGGTGAACCACGTAAATCCTATGTTGTCTTCTTTGTTCCTTGTTCTGATGCATTGATGTGATTATTTTCTAAGTGCTTTGAGATGAGTAGATAGATCTGCTATATGTGCTTATGCTTAGTGCTTATGATGTGTAGAATGTTAGGTATGATTCACATGTATATGCTAAGTGCTTGACCTGTTAGATCTAAAAACTCTGTGGATGGTAAGTGATCAAACAATAGTTCATTGTGAATGCTACGAAGCTCTGTTGTATCAGGGAAGTGGTTATTGATTTCATATTAAAGGTCCAGTAGTGCTCAGTGTTATATTAAGTAAGGAATCACAGATCTGTGTCCCAGCTAAGGTTGAAAATACTTGAGTCCTGCAACCACCCCTAAATCTACCTTGGGTGAGACTTCATCTGCTTCACAGGTGTTGCTGAAAGGGTCGATAGTTAAGGTTTTGTTGGTGTGTTGTTGTAGCGTTGAACCCTGGGTCTGCCCCTATGCCAACAAATGGTTCCATTGCTGGGACCTGAAACTATGATTGTTGGGAACTGAGAAGAAGAAGATTTGTGAAAAAGGTTAACTTGAAAGTCTTGTGTGACGATTTGTGCCCTAG
The DNA here is from genome assembly GCA_009831015.1 of Picea engelmannii. Lineage (NCBI taxonomy): Eukaryota > Viridiplantae > Streptophyta > Pinopsida > Pinales > Pinaceae > Picea > Picea engelmannii. The sequence goes on along the minus strand of ML789986.1, from coordinate 374,848 downwards.
TGCACAATAGTCTAACCAATCTGAAAGAAAGAGGCCCGATCTAAAAGAAAAGAGGTTGGATCTGAAGAAAAGGAATGATATCTGAACACTTTGTGCTCTGAGAAAGGTAAAAGTGGGAATTCTTGACTAAAAGAGGTAATATATGTAAGCTCTGTGCTCTGATAAAGGTAAGAGTAGTTAAAAGTTTTAGATTTGGAGGCTTTGTGCTCTGTAGAAGTAAGATAAGTGAAAAGTTTTGTTTCTAAGGTATGGATCTAGGTATGTTTAATAAAGTTTATCCTAGTTTGAAAACTGGGGCACTGATAGATGAAAGAAGGCTTGATATGAGTTGATATGGTAAGAATAGTGATAGATATGTTATACCTATTCATAGAAAAAATGTTTGGACTAACAAATGGATGTAGGATCCTAGAAAGAGTTTTTTGCAAATTAGCTACCATGATCCTAGTGCGCAGTATAGAAGAAGTTGGGGATTGTTTAAAAGAAAGAGAGGAGTGACCCTCTGTTACAGTTTCATAAGACCTAGATATCTTACTAAGGAATGCCTTGGCAGAGAATCTAGTTGTCTTTGTTGGAAAGATATGGACCACGAGGTATTGGATTTCCCTAGAATGATCACTAGGCTGGAAGAAATGAATCTGAATCAGGAAAACCCTAAGGCAGATCCAGAAGAGGTAGAACCCTAGCAAGAATTAGAGAAGGTATTGATACAAATGAAAGAGACCCTACATGACCACCGATATGTTATACTATCAAAGATTTTCAAAGAAAAATAATGCATTGAAGTAAGAATAGGAGACTTCGACATTGACTCTGTCCTTGATGAAGAGACACAAGTGAACATTATGCCAGAAAGAACTTGGGAAGATATAGGGAAGCCTACTATGATCCCTTCATTATGAGGAATAGGACTATTAATAGGAAAACTGATGATGTTATGTGGAAAGATTGCTCAAATACCTATGACAGTCAATGGAACTTCGACAAAGGAAGACTTTGAGATTATTAAATTTGTTGAAGACAATGCCCCATTTACCATGTTACTAGGAAAATCTTGGATTGATAGAGATCAAGCTAGAAATAAGGAAGAAGAATAAGTCTTAGAACAAAAGAGACAAGAGTTAAAATATTTCATGACCTGAAAGATTGCACAGTTGATTGAAGAACAAAAGAACAGATCGAAGCTACCTGACGCTAGAATCCCATATGTCGAAGCTATAGGAACATTGGAAGACATACAGAAGGATGAAATTTCTACCCTAGATAAAGAAGAAGTGATACACCTGAATCCTAGGAGAGAATCTCAGCAACGCAAAGTGACTATGCCCAAGGAAAATAAGAATCAGAATGGGAAAATAACCACCGAGAAAAAGCTCACGGGGAAAATGGTTAGGAAGCTAAGTAAGAAGAAGGTCAAGATTGAGAAGTTACAACAAGTTCTAGAGGGTACCTTGCAAAATTGGAGCTTTGTCGGGATATCAGAACAATGACATATGCCACTTCGCTATGGAAAAGAAATATAGCTATTGGAAGTTGATATATTTGTTCGACTGCTACTCCAAACGGTTGGAAAAGCATTTATGGTTTTCCACCAGACCATTGGACCACGTCATAACAAATAGAAGAAGAGTTAATGAGGCTCATAACCGTTGCAAGTAAACCATTGCCAAGATTTCCTATTTATCTCGTCATTCCATGAACAAAGAACACTTTTTCCAACTCAGAATTTGAAGCCTACAGATTAGCAATTGTATACAGTGCTCATTGTGCTCTTGTTGTTCACTCTAGTGCAGTGTCTAAGACCGTTGTGAACCCAATTGTTTTATCCTAAGCACGTATGTCCGACAAGATTACTGCTACCGAAGAATCCATAACAGAAGTTCTCCTTGAGCTAAGAACTGAGAGAGTCATGTCAGAGAGAAGGTTATCCATAGGATTACAGGCATCATCCACGAGAGGACTGGAAACCTCTCCATTCACTGCTCGCGTCGGTTCATCCTGTCTAGCCGATGAGAAATGTACTAAGCACAGAGATGACCTCGCCAATGCCAAGCTCATTTCGAGCATTCTACCTGCCTATATACCCCCTTTGAGTGGCGCCATCAACCCTGACAGTGTACCTCGAGAGTTCAAATATGTTTTGATCACTACGTACCTTCTGAAAGGGGTGCGTGTAGTTCGTGCCAACCAAGATAAGATCGCAACACTAAAATTTAGTGACTTCAACCTTGGAGACCAGAAAGCTTACAGCATGCTTTCCCCGCATAAGTACTTGACCATGAACAAAGGTAAGAATTCAAAGATTATCCCGCATCCATGGACCCGGAACCTCATGTAGTCCACACTACTTAATGTGATGAATATCCTGCACTTCAGCTGACACCACAAAGTAAACGCATGTGTGAAATTGTTTTTGTCCTACTACCACGGAGGATACTTATGGTTGAACCGTCACATCACTATGGATCCAACCTTGATCAATCAGATCAGAGGGCTGAGCATGTAGGACCCTGACCCACAAGATTTTTACCCTGGAAATACCTCAGACTGAGCATTAGCCCATCGAATCAAATAAACTTATGGATATGTAGAGAAGGGTACACGAGGTTACAAGGTAGCCTCTATCAATAGCGATGCAGTGTGCCTTGCATCTCAGTTGATCGCAGGCAAGCGAGTTTGCAAGAGCCGGCCCACCCAAGTAACTGGATTCATTGTTTACCTCGTCGGGAAGTGTGTAGAAGGATTACAGATGAATTGGGCGCAATACCTCATGAACCAGCTAGAGATTTATTGTAGAGGAGAGAAGGACCAAGAATATTAGTTCCACTTCAGCTGGCTTCTTATATTGATAGCTTTCATCACATGGGAGATGTCGGAAGGTGCGACCTTCCTAGACATCGATCCCTTTGAACCTTTAGCTGCGAAGTTCAGTACCTTGTGGTAATCGAGTGATATGAACAAGAAGTGGAAATCCAATTCTATCTTCCACACCTAATACAATCAATTGAAGATCACAATCCAGTCTACACCGTGCATCACTATGAACACCCTCTATAGGTTTTGGCCCCTGATGAAGTTCAACATAGACAGGCACATTATATACATCACAACGTGCACTAATGAGCACAAGTATCAATTACATTCCTATTATAAGTTAACAGAAGAAGACTTGGAAGAAATCACCAAGGAGTGGTCACCAGACCTCCTCATCTCAGTGGACCCCGCGGAGATTTCATATATAGATAGTCCAGAACCTGTGCATGATACCCCTAGACCAAGCAAGACCAATAAAGATGAAGAAGTTCAAGATGTCAATAGTACTTCTGCAAATACCACTTCGATCTTACTTGAGCAGGGAGGTGATGGTGGAGAGCCAGGTAGCATAAAAGTCAAGAAAAATAAAGGTGAAGTTACACCACCTAGAGAGGAAGAGGATCCCTCCAAGAAAAGGAAGGTTACCCCACCAAAGCCTTCATCCAGGAAGAAAGATAAGGAAACTAGAACCAAGTTTGAGACTGTTCTCACTCTGGATGACTTCAACTTCATAGTCGCTGCATTGAACGATACTTCGCTAGAGATAGAAGAAAATAAGGAAGCCAAGAAGGAGGAAGTGTTCAGTCACATCAGGGACGAGCTTCAAGGAGTACAGCAAGAAATAAATTCTATCCGTGCAGTTTCCACTACATCCCTACCATCAGGAACATCAGAATTAGGTGATGATCCATCCCAACTACATCGGATTGCTGATATAGTCGAAGCTCACCTTCGACGAGCTCAAGAAGAGACAACAAAAGCCACCCATGCTTTAGCTCAAGTACAGAAATACCTTGAGGACCACAGAAGTACTACAGAAAAAGAAAATCTCACTCTACAAGAAAAATGGGATGAAGAGAAAGAAGCGCTACAGAAAAATAAGGAATAGTTGCTCGGAGAGCAACTCGAAGTACGAGAAAGGATTCACAACGCACTTCACTCTGTGGTAGTAATAGAAGTGAAAACTGAGGAATGAGTCCCACAACAGGTGGTACAACTTGAAGAAATAATCCAGCAGATTCAATAGCGCATCACAGATTTGGAACTTTGTACCATGCCAGAGACTCCTTAAGAAATCAAAGACCTAAGGGAGGCAACTGCTCACAGCGCATTTGGAAGAATGAAAACTCTTGCCTTGGAGTGAAAGCAATTGAGCTCCAAGAGCGCTAAGACATATGAAAACTTACAGAAAATGCAGATTTATAGGTGTTGGATTCATAGCTCCAGGAAGCAAAGTAGCACACAGATACGCTACAAGCATAGCTGAAGGCCTTAACAGTAGTTGAAAGAATGAAGACATTTCCAGAACAATGCATGGCCCAACAATAGATCCACACGATCCAGAGAAAAGTGATGGAAATCTCTCAACGACTCCAACCAGTGCAATAGAAGGCATGCCAACTATTCACTGAAGTTGAAATCCAAGGAGCAGAGATAGAACCGGTCGTCATCATAGCAGAACAACACTTAGAAGGGCTAGTCAATGACGCACTCATCTAGGAGTTCACTGAGAAAGAGGTCATAGCATTACAATAGGTCGAAGTAGCTCAAGCCAAGATCGAGGCATTCGAGGAAGAATTTCTTAGACCAGAGTGACTCGAGATGAGTCACATGTGAGTGTTGGGGGCCTATTAGCCCTTGACCAAGTTTTGGGAGCACTTCGTCATATTTGACCATTTTTGGGACTTCGATAGCCCGTTGAAGATGGAGCAGCAAACGAAGTGGATATTGTAGAATCTCGACCCACTTTTGGGTCCCTTTTTGGGTTTTGGGAATATGTAATGGGAAAGGGATGTCGGCTGGTGGGTTTACCCATGCTTAGGCCCATTTTCTATGTATAAATAAAAGGATAGGAAAATGTAAGAATGTAGTAATAGACAAGAATATTGTATCTATGTGATATAGGATAAGTTCCAATGGGAGACTTGTGTGATCAAGAGTTTTGTGCATTCTATATAAACTTGCAGAGCTTAGTGCAAGTCCCTGTGTGAAGGTATAGAAGGCTTTGTGCTGAAAGAAAAGGAAGAAGGATCTAGCGAGTTGCGCAGATATTTTGTCCTATGAAAATTAAGGGTTTCTAAGGCTATGTGATTTTAACTGATTGGTTGATGATAATAAATAAGAAGAGTTGGTGGACGTAGCCCCAGGGTGAGGGTGAACCACGTAAATCCTGTGTTGTTCGATTTGTGCCTTGTTCTGATGCATTGATGTGATTATTTGCTAATTGCTTTGAAATGAGTAGATAGATCTGTTATATGTGCTTATGCTTAGTGCTTATGATGTATAGAATGTTAGGTCTGATTCACATGTATATGCTAAGTTCTTGACCTATTAGATATGAATACTCTGTGAATGATAAGTGATCAAACAATCTATTTCATTATGAATGATGTGAATCTCTGGTGTATCAGAGAAGTGGTTATTTATTGCATATCAAAGATATAGCGGTGATGAGTGCTATATTAAGTAAGGAATCACATATCCATGTCCCAGCTAAGGTTGCAGACACTTGAGTCATGCATTCACCCCTACCTCTACCTCGGGTGAGACTTCATATGATTCACAGGTGTTTCCGAAAGGGTCAGTAGTTAGGGTTTTGTTGGTGCTTTGTTGTAGAATTGAACCCTGGGTCTGCCCCTATGCCAACACAAATGCTACATCAAAAGAGAAGATGGCAGAATGGGAAAGTTTGACTCTCGTGTGGAAAAAGGAGTACTTGTTGGTTACTCAAGTACAAGGAAATCATACAAGTGTTACAATCTGAGATTGAACAAACTTGTGGAAAACATCAACGTAACAATTGATGAAACAGGCAGAACAGAATCAAAGGAAGAAGAAAATGAATCAATGGAACAACCTTTTGAAGAAGGAGCAGAAGATGAAAAAGAAGTAGAAGAGGAAGATGAAGATAATCTAAAAAAAACAGAAGAGCAAGTTCAACAAGTGTCTCCAAAAACACCTAACAGACAAGTACAAAAGAATCATCCTTCAGATCATATTATTGGAAACAAAGATGCAGGAGTTGAGACTAGAAGAAGAATATATTCACCAGAACAAACAGACTTAGCACTCTTATCTACAATTGAACCAAACTGTTTTGAAGAAGCCAACAAGGATGAATTTTGGAATAAGTCCATGGATGAAAAATTGGATCAAACAGAGAAAAATGACACTTGGGAATTGGTTCCAAGACCAAAGAATAAGAATGTGATTGGCAGAAAATCAGTTTTCAAGAATAAATTGAATGAATATGGATAGGTTACAAGGAACAAAGCTAGATTGGTATGTAAAGAATATGCACATATTGAAGGAATCGACTTTGAAGAGACATTTTCTTCAGTTGCCATAATGGAAGAAATCTGATTTCTTTTAGCTTATTCATGCTCCAAAAATATTAAAGTGTATCAGATGGATGTAAAATCATATTTTCTGAATGGGGAACTTGAAGAAGAAGTTTACATTGAACAACCATAAGGATTTCAATTGTCATAATATGTAGACTATGTTTGAAAATTAAAGAAGGCCTTGTATGGTCTAAAACAGGCTCTTAGAGCATGGTACTCTATACTGGATAAGTATCTACAACAGGCAGGGTTCAAAAAAGGAAGTGCAGACAACAACCTCTACATCAAGGTAAATGAAGGTAATATTTTATTAATTGAATTTTATGTTGATGATATTACTTTTGGTAGTGAGGATGACAGGTTAAGCCAGAAGTTTGCAAAGGATATGCAGAATAAATTTGAAATGTCATTACTTGGAGAACTATCGTTCTTTTTGGGACTTCAGATATGTCAAAGAAACCAAGGAATTTTTATTTCTCAAACCAAGTATATCAAATAAATTTTAAAGAGGTTCAGAATGGAGGATTGCAAACCAGTTATCACTCCCATGCAAACCAGTTGAAAGTTAAGCAAAGATGATGATTCAAAGTCTACAGATCAGAGGCAATGAAGGTCAATGATTGGCGGCCTACTATATGTGATAGCATCCAAACCAGATGCAATGAATGTAGTTGGACAGGTGGCACGATTTCAAACAACACCAAAGGAATCACATGTATTAGCAGTGAAGATAATTTTCATATATATCAAAGGAACATAAGATTTTGGATTATGGTATCCAAAAGGAAATGATCTATCTCTTATTACCTACACAGATGCAAATTGCGTAGGTTGTATTGATGACTGACGAAGCACTAGTAGAGCATTGTTCTACTTGGGTGAGTGTTTAGTATCATGGATAAGTAAGAAACAATCATCAACATCTCTATCTACAGCCGAGGCAGAGTATATTGCAGCAACAACATGTTGTACACAAGTTCTTTGAATGAAACAAACTTTGACAGATATACAGGTTGAATATGATGATCCCATTCCAATCTATTGTGATAGTACAAGTGCCATCAGTCTCTCAAAGAACTCGGTGATGCACTCCATGAAAAATCACATTCTAATCAAGTATCACTTTTTACGAGAACAAGTTGCAGAAAAGAACATCAGAGTTGAGTATGTGGGCATAAAAGAACAAGTGGCAAACATATTTACAAAACCACTTCCATGGGAAGCCTTTGAGTAACTTCGCAAAAGACTCAGAGTTATTTCTACTCCAAAATGAATGATTTTAAATGGTTATATTATGTCTTATATGTACACAAGGAAGTACCATAAAGAGGACAGTTCAGTTAGGGGAGCATCCCCAGATGGAAAGATAACTTTTCCATTGATGACAAAGGGGGAGAAATATTTCATCAGATGTAGAGGACAGAGGCATGGTTCCTTTGGAGAAATCATCACAGAGATGCAAGGGAAAAAGGCATGTTTCTAGAGGGAGAAAGAGTGATATGACTTCAGTATTGCATGACATAATTTTAGTTTTGCATCAGAGTGTTGTCATCAATGCCAAAGGGGGAGATTGTTGATTAAGGTTGGTTTGCATTGATGTAAACCCTTGAAGAAAGACTGATATCAAAAAGGTTTGGGTAATTGTTGGCACCAGGCTGAAGGGGAAAGAAGAACGATTGTGGGAAAGAAATCATGTAGAAAACTGAAGTCTTGGCACAGGGGTAGACCCAGGGTTCAACGCTCAAGAGAGCACCAAAAAATCCCTAACTACTGGCCTTTCGGCAACACCTACAAAGAATATGAAGTCCCACCCGAGGTACAGGTAGGGGTGGTTGCAAGACTCAGGTGTCTGCAACCTTAGCTGGGACACAGATATGTGATTATCTTTCTTACAGTTCACTTAGAATCAGTTATTCCTTAACATACATTCATTAATATACTTCACAAAAGTCACAGAGCATCGCAGTGAATACTTATACTAAGAATGATTCAGTATTTATTCACAACAATATAGGTTAGATTCAATAGATCAAGCACTAAGCATCTCATATATTAGATCTAATGTTCATTCATTCATAAACAACACATAGCATGACTAGATCTACTTAACCACATCAAGAACTTAGCTAAGAAAGAGATACATACATAAGAGCGAAGCACAAAACACTATACACACAGTTACCGTGGTTCACCCCCACCCTGGGGCTATGTCAACAAAGTCTTCTTTATCTAATCTTGGTCAAGCAGTTACAGTACAAAGCTTTAACGACACTTACTTTGCACAGGAAATAAGATCTACGTAGCTCACTAGATCCTTCTTCCTTTCTCTTTAGCATCAAATTAAAACAACCTGCACTTAGCTCTCTGATCTCATGTACAAAGCACTCTAAGATACATCTGATCACACAGATCCCATTACTAGCACTAAGTTTTCATTTATACATCACACAAATGTACTACATTACTATCTCCCTTATCTTACTATCTATATTGCCTATTTATATATTACAAAATGGGCCTAAACATGGCTAAACCCATGGGCTGACATCCCTTTCCCGTTACATCAACCCAAAACCCTAAAATGGACCCCAAAATAGGTCTTGCTTCCTTATTTTCTACTTCGCATTGCACTCCTTCCTTGGCAAGATGTCGTAGTCCCAAAAGTGGTCGAGTAAGACCAAGTACTGTTCAAAACTTGGTCAAGGGCCAAGAAGCCCCCAACTCTCACCTGTGACTCATCCTGAGTCACTCAAGTCTGACCAATTCTGCTTCGAACGCCTCGAGCTATATTGGTTCCAATGGCTATATTGCTTCGTCATGGAAAAGTACTCTATGTCATTGTTCTGATATCTCGGTGAATCTCCCATTCTCCAATTCTTCTTGGTGCGAAGTGTCCTCTAGAACCTCTTGTAACCTTACAGTATTATCCCTTTTCTTTCTTAACTTCCTCGCCTTCTTCCCAGTGAGTTTCATCTCAGTAATGCTTTTACCATTCTAATGTTTATCTTTTGTGGTCTTAGTTACTTCGCACTATGGAAAATCTTTCTTAGGGTTCCTTGATAATACTTCTTTTGTATCAAAAATCGGTAAGTCGATCTTCTGCAGATCCTCAAGTGTTCTCTTAGCTTCGACATCGGAGGTACTGATATTAAATATCTTTGATATGATCTTTTGTTCTTCAATCAAGTGCGTGATCCTTCTGGTCATAAAGTCTTTTAACTCTTGCTTCTTCTATTCCAACACTTTCTCTTATTCTCTTCATCTGGCATGTTCTCTATCAATCGAGGGTTTTCCTATGATAATAGTAAATGGGGCGTTGTCTTCAACAAATTTAATGATCTCAAAGTCTTACTTTGTCGAAGTTCCATTGACAGTCATGGGTATCTAGGCGAGCCTTCCACATAGGTTTACTAGCTTTCCTCTAAAGAAACTTGTTCCTCCTAGGGAAGGGATCATGGAAGGATTTCCTATAGCTTCCCAAGTTCTTTCCGATATAATGTTCATTTTCGCTTCTTCATTAAGAGTGCAGTTAATGTCAAAGCCCCCTATTCTTGCTTCAATTTGATCCTTTTCTTTGAATATCTTTGATAGCCTAACATGTCGGTAGTCATTCAAGGTATCTCTCATCTGTAGCAATATCTTTTCTGATTCCTTCTGGGTTTCTCCTATAATCTTGGTCTCTTGATCTCCCTCGAGGTTTTCTTGTTCCATATTCAGCTTCTCAAGCCTAGCAATCATTCTAGGGAAATCCAATACTTCATGGTCCATATCCTTACAACAGAGGAAACTAGGTCTTCTCCCAGGGAATTCTTTAGCAAGATGTCCCAATCATCTACAACTATAACAGAGGGTTAATCCTCTTGTCCATTTAGATGTTCCCCAACTCCTTTTGTACTGCGCACTAGGATCATGGTGGCTAACCTGCAAAAAACTTTTTCTAGGAGCCTGCATCCACTTTTTAGTCCAGACATTCTTTCGATGCATAGGTATAACATATCTATCACTATACTTATCAGATCTATTCATATGAAACTTTCTTTCATCTATTAATGCCCTAGTTTTGAATCTAGGACATAATCTATGAAACATACCTAGATCCATGCTTTAGAAACAAAACATTTCACTTATCTTACTTCTGCAGAGCACAAATCTTCTAGATCTAAAACTTTTAACTATTCTTACCTTTATCAAGGCATAGAGCTTACATATCTTACCTTTTTCTTCGCAGATATGACTTCTTTTCTTCAGATCTGACCTTTCTTTCTTCAAATCTAACCTCTTTTTCTTCATATCTAACCTCTTTTTCTTGGCACAAAGCTTCACATGTCAAACAGAACAATGTGCACTAGGGCAACAGATCTACACATAGATCTTATTTCACCCAGGGTTCAATGCTCAAGAGAACACCAATAAAGCCCTAACTACTGGCCCTTTCGGCAACACCTGTGAAGCAGATGAAGTCTCACCTGAGGTAGAGGCAGGGGTGGTTGCAAGACTCAGGTGTCTGCAACCTTAGCTGGGACACAAATATTTGATTATCTTTCTTACAACGCACTTAGCATCAGTTATTCCTTAACATACATTCATTAATATACTTCGCAGAAGTCACAGAGCATCGCGGTGAATACTTGTACTAAGAATGATTCAGTACTTATTCACAACAATATAGGTTAGATTCAACAGATCAAGCACTAAGAATATCATATATTAGATCTAATGTTCATTCATTCATCAATAGGAAAAAGCATGACTAGATCTACTTAACCACATCAAGCACTTAGCCAAGAAAGATATACATACATAAGAGAGAAGCACAAAACATTATACACACAGTTATCGTGGTTCACCCCCACCCTGGGGCTACATCCAAAAAATCTTCTTTATCTTATCTTGGTCAAGAAGTTATAGCATAGAGATTTAACAACCCTTACTTTGCACAGGACAAAAGATTTGCGCAGCTCGCTAGATCCTTCTTCCTTGCTCTTCAACAACAAAGTATAAAAAACTGCACTTAGCTCTTTGATCTCATGCACAGAGAACTATAAGATACATCTGATCACACAGATCCCATTACTAGCACTAAGATTTCATTCATACATCACACAGATGTACTACATTACTAGCTCCCTTATCTTACTATCTATATTGCCTATTTATAGATTACAAAATGGGTCTAAATGTGGGTAAACCCACGGGCCAACATCCCTTTCCCATTACATCAATCCAAAACCCTAAAATGGACCCGAAAATAGGTCTTGCTTCCTTATTTTTTGCTTCGTGTTGCGCTCCTTTCTTGGCAAGTTGTCGTAGTCCCAAAAGTGGTCTAGTAAGACCAAGTAATCTTCAAAACTTGGTCAAGGGCCAACATGAAGTAACAACTGGCAAAATAACAGCACGCACGCATGGAAGAAAGCATGCACAAAGGAACGTGACAGTTGGAGGAAGAACATCACACACATGGGAGAAAGACCTAATGTAAGAAGGTTTAGGGTTTTGGTAATATTCTGTAAAAGGCTTAAGAGCCCGAAATGTATAAATATATATACAAAGTATCATATAGGAAGGGTTGTTGTTATTATTGTTTTTGTTGAGGGTTAGGCTTTGGAGTTAAGTTTTGGAGACTATAACCATGTAGGAGCGTAGGTGATATGTAATGTTTTTAGCTGTATGAACCTATTTTGTAAGATATTGAGAAAAGAAGATACAAGGAATGGTAGATCTGAGGATTACACCACAGTCTGTAGAGCCTTGTGCGATCTAGTTCACCTCACATAGATCTTACCCAATTGTGTGGAGAATTGTAAGCACGTTGTGCCAGAAATGCAGAACTACCATAATAAAAGAGCCAAGAGACAAATATTTGTGGATGTAGCCCAGGAGGGGGTGAACCATGGTAATACTTGCGTAACGTGTTGAATGTATGCATGTCTCTACTTTCTTTCAACAATTAATGGTAAAGTTTGATGAATGAGTTAATACATTGTTATGAATATGTTTATACTTTGTTGGAATTAAACTATGGGATATATGTGTGTGACTTCAAGGAATAAGTAGTTTAACTTACAACTCACAGTACTTGTCTTTAATCAAGAAACCCATATCCCCTACTCTATCCTAGGTTGTAAACACCTAAGTCTTACAGTCACCCATTTAAATCTATCTCGGGTGAAAATGCACAGTACCTTCCGAGTGTTGTGTTGCCTTCTGTTTTACTTGGAGGGACAATAGTTTTAGAGGCTTTGTTGGAACCCCAAATAACATGAACCCTAGGTCAATAACTTAGACAACCTGAGAAGGGAAATAGTAACCAACAAATGGTTCTGTTGCCATTTTAAGAGGAACAAGAGAGGACTGAGTAGACGAGATAGAATGAATAAGAACCGAAGGAGCGGAAAAAAAGATAAATGAGTCGTTAGAAGGGAATGTTGAGACCTTGGAACCACACGAGAGAAGAAATAGAGGGCTGGTTGAGAACTAAAGAGATAGGGTTTGCACAGAAAGACAATAGACACCCCAGGATCACACCGCGTAAATACATGGATAAACACGTATTTACGGATTTACACGAAGTATTTTTCTGTGATTTTCCGCATCTACTATAGGAATGGATCTTAAGGTTAAATGATAACCATGTGACGAACCAGATTAGACAACTAGATTGGACTTCAGTAAAGATCTAGCAGTTATAGCAGGTGAACAACAAATTCACCCGCGCAGTCGACTTTTGGCTTGACAATATTGTGGCAAGATTTATCACAGAATTTGAGGTAGACACAACAAAGTCATACAGTGCAGCCGAGAGAGAGTTCCTACGAGAACCCAGAGGAAGTACATTTGATCATTATATACTTATATCAAGATATTTCTATATTACAAAGGTGTAATGACAATGGAATCAGACAGCTAGACTTCCCTGCGTGCATGGGGGAAGGGGGAAAGCACTGACAGAGAGAGGAGGAATGGAAGGAGGGAAGGATAAAGAGAAACATGAGGAGGAACCCTTGGACCCAATCTTTATGGATGAAAACCAGCTTAAGTGGATCTTGGCATCATCAGTAATGACGCGTAGCAGAGCACCCTACCAATATAAGGTGAATACCAAGAAGAGAGTTGTGGCCAAGAGGGAGGTCTTGGCAAGTGATGAGGAAGAGGTAGAGGATATCTAGGATGTGGAGTAGATTGAGGAAATCCAGGGAGCCACGTATGAGAGGAAAACAAGAGGCCCAAGAACAAGAGGAGAAGGCAGCAATCCCTTTCATATTAATGTCAGTGTGGAACCCATAAACCCATGTGCGACCAATACACCAAAGAGAACACCACCATTTAGACAACCAAATTTTGGAGGAAGTTCGACAACATGAATTAGATCTACACAAGGAGAAACAACTGGAGGAGCCAGCTTCGACAACCTTAGTCAAGTATCTACACTACGCAGAGGAGGGAGTAGCTCATTGATCTGTAGGATCTTTTAATGACTATGGTTGAGTTTTAATTTTTCATGTGTTAATTAACCATTTGAGAAACTTAATGAAAGAATGAGGAAAGAAGAGGAATTATTACAGCCATATACACATTTGCAAATCTGAAATGAAATAATAGACAGTAAACCATAACACGAGAATTGATAACGAAGTTCGGCACAACGTTGCCTACGTCTCCGGGCCTTTGTCTCTGTGGAGGAGGCTTCTTTATTTCTGTTCAAAAGCTCAAAAGTACATCACAGTAGTGCCAATTGGATACAATACTGATCTGGTCATGTTCGGCCAGATATCTAGAACCCAACAAAGAAAATGACACGCAAAACGGACGTCTGGAGCTCCCAGAAATGGCCCACAAGCATCTGCTCCTCAATAGCTTCCCTACATAAAAATGGCTTTGGCTAGGCTTCCCTTCAGCATAACTCTGCTCTGACTGTCCTCCATGGCCTCAAAGAGGCCTGGTTTATATAGATATGAAGTTGATTATCCATCTCCAACTTCCTTCCAAAATTTGGGCTCCAAAAATGCCCAATATCTCCCAAAAATGGAGAAAATCCATTAAAACAGGCATAATATCAAATGAAATCCAAAAATTTATAACAAAAACCCAAAATTGTGTAAATTTGGGCGCAACACCCAAACTTGCGCACGCTCCTGGTCATATCGGGCCATGTGGCCAAGCACTAGCCCCTTAGGCTATGCGTTGACCCTTCCCTCGTGCTAGCTCCTGGTCGTGGGGCGCTTGTATAGGTCCACGGGCTTAACAATATATAACCGTGCATCCAAATTAGTGGATAGGCCCCGTTCTATTGGGTGGAAGTTATATGTTGGCACGGAACCAGGTTCTAGGCCCTATCCATTACTCTGTGCATTTGGTTGCCCGCACCCTCGGGTGTATGGCCATGGTTGAAACCATGGGCTGGGGCTAAGCCCCAGCCCTTTCTGTGCCCAACTATCCATTGCAACAAACTTAAATATATTTATTGTCATTTACATAATAAGAACCAACGTGGCCTGGGTGGCTAGCCCGGTCCTGCCAGTCCATTGCGTGGACGAGAGGTTGGGGGTTTGACCCCCGGTGAAGCCATAACATTTTACATAACCACGTCAGCCAACCACAGGGTGCCACATGGCAGCCCATGACTGGGCCATGTGGCACCTCAACACCCAACCAAAAACTACCAAGTTTCAAATGCTGGATGGTCCATGTCACCTACCACGTTCCCTGCCACCGTACCTGCCTAGTCATCTATTGACGTCATCCCGTGCCACGTGTCACCCATAGATTGGTTCAGTTGTCTACCGTACACCACATCACCTACCACATGTCACCTCTAGGAGTTTCCATGTCAGTTGTACGGCCGTACGACCTGTACATTCATCATGCCACGTGGCACTGTACGGACTGTACAGTCATCCCTTTTTTTCCCTGTTTAGGTTTTCGGACATAACGCGATAACTTTCGCATACGGAGCCCGTTTGATGAAGTAAATGTATGGCTGGAATCGGGAAGACGAGACGGATGCAATGGCACTAGTTTCATCGGATTCCGAGAACTTTCATTTTTTAGCCTTTTTGAGCCCTATCAAGCTTCTGGATCCGATTCTGGATCACACCTCCCCACTAAAAGACCTTTTGGTCCCCAAAAGTTTACTGACCAGTCAACAAGCTCGAGATAGGCCACCCAGCTTGTCCTCCGTCTATGAAATCTGTCCTGTGCACCTGTCTCATCAAGATCAACTGTAACACAATCATGACAACTGATAGTATATTGTTAGCCATTTGAACCCTGTTACATCTTACCGAAGCCACTATCATCCATGTAGAAAACATTACTAATGATAGCATCAAAAATATGTCTACAAATGAGTTGATATACTTGAAATATTTGCATGACATGAGCTTATCTTGAAGCAACTTATGATTGATTTTCCATTCAACAATCATTTCTTGTTCTTGCTTAAGATCAATTACTTCATTTGAAACAATTATTGGTTTGTTGCTTGATTGCACTGCCTTCTTTAATTGTTCCATTGTTTGAAGTGTTTTATTTTCTTTAACATGATGAGCATGTACCACATAATCTTGACCTTCTTTAGTGAATTGATATTGATTCTTTGTCATGTAGAAGATTGCCTTACGATCATATAAGTATAGACTACCTAAGACCATTCCACATTCTCTTAATGGCGCTACATCACATGTTACTTCGTCCACATACTTAGATGAAATTGCAAATTTGATTGTGCACTGCTTTGTTATGTGCATTTGATGATGATTGCTTATCCATTTAAGTGTGTAAGGCTTATGATGTAGTTGTGTTTTTAACCCCAATTGCTTAACCAATTCTTCTGAGATTAGATTAGATTGAGATCCACTGTCGATTAATGTGTCTATCTTAGTGTGTCACATGATTACCCTTATATGAAACAAGTTTTTTCTACAATCAATGTCTTCACCAATTTTACCTGTCATACCAACCAATGAGATCTTTGATTCATCACCTGAATCCGATCCCAAGTCTGTGGGTTTTCTTGTCATTGCCACTGTCTGCGTTCCCTTCTTTTCTTTGAACCACTTTGGCCTCTTCTCGGGATGCAACTGCCAACATTTTTCCTCATCATGTCCCTCTTTCTTGCAATGCTTGGAAGAGGGCTTTCCTTCCTTCCTCGTCACTGCATTTTCATTCTTTCCATGCCTTTTCCTCTTGTCCTCTTTCCTTGAAGACAATGATTCCCCTGACATGCCTGCTTTCCCTGATTCAATATATGTAGCTTGAACATAAACCTCATCAAGGTTAGTGGGTCCAAACATGAAAACAATGTTTCTAATATGCACAGGTAAACCTCCTATATACTTCATAAGAGTTTCTTGTGTTTGTAAAGGGATATCTAACATTAATGCCATTTTTCGAAATCCATCGGTGTATTCTTGCACTGTTTGTCCTTTTCTTAGTTTTAAAGATTGCCATTCAATTAATGTTTTTTCTTTATAACCCAAAGGATAGAATTGTTTCCTAAGTGTATAAATGAAACTCTTCCATGATGGAAATACATTACCCACATGTTGTGTTCCCTTTTGCATCTTGCTTTTCCACCAGATGAGAGCTGTACCTGCAAGTCTCAAAGATGCCAACTTAATTTGTGTGGCCTCATCCTTGATTTGTTGCACACTGCAGTATACCTCCATCTTACTGATCCAATTGTCAAGTTTTTCTACATTTACTTCACCATCATATATGGGCAACTCAAATTTTACATCAAGTTTTAACAATGGCATTTCACTTTTATGCTTATAAACATTTTTCTTTCCATTAGATTTAGAACTTGAACTTGAAGAAGAAGGAGAAGAAGGAGATGCTGATGGAGGTGAAGGAGGAATCTGAGGATGGTTCTCTTCCTCTTCACTTTTTCCCTTTGAATATTCACCCAAAACTGGTCTCTTTCGTTCCAGGTAGTCCTCATACAAAACTTTCACCATCTCCGACATAGTAAGGAATGTTTTCCAGAATTCTTTCTCATCTTGAGAAATCCCTTCTTCCGATGCCATCTTCACGTTGTGAGAAGATCTCTTTCTAAATCCAATTAATGTATTCTCTGCAACAAGATCGCCTTCACCACACTGTAGCTTTTCCTTGGTTAACATCCAAAACTCAAATCCAAACGTCAACTAGATCTGATACCACTTGATCCGTAGGATCTTTTAAGGACTATGGTTGAGTTTTAATTTTGCATGTGTTAATTAACCATTTGAGAAAATTAATGAAAGAATGAGGAAAGAATAGGAATTATGACAACCATATACACATTTGTAGATCTGAAATAAAATAATAGACAACAAACAATAACACGAGAATTGATAACGGAGTTCGTCACAACATTGCCTATGTCTCCGGGCCTTTGTCTCTGTGGGGGAGGCTTCTTTATTTCTATTAAAAATATCCAAAGTACATCATAGTAGTGCCAATTGGCTACAATATTGATCTGGTCATGTTTTTCTAGATCTCTAGAACCTAGCAAAGAAAACGGCACGCAAAACGGACGTCCGGAGCTCCCAGAAATGGCCCGCAAGCGTCTGCTCCTCAATAGATTCCCTGCATAAAAATAGCTTTGGCTTGGATTCCCTTCAGCATAACTCTGCTCTGACTATCCTCCATGGCCTCAAACAGGCCTGGTTTATATAGATCTGAAGTTGGTTATCCATCCCCAACTTCCTTCCAAAATTTGGGCTCCAAAAATTCCCAATATCTCCCAAAAATGGAGAAAATCCATTAAAACAGGCATAATATCAAATGAAATCCAAAACTTTATAACAAAAACCCAAAATTGTGTAAATTTGGGCGCAGCCCCCAAACTTGTGCGCGCTCCTGGTCATATTGGGCCATGTGGACGAGTGCTAGCCCCTCGGGCTATGTGGATAGGCCCCATTCTATTGGGTGGCAGTTATATGTTGGCGCAGAACCAGGGGCTAGGCCGTATCCATTACTCCGCACATTTGGTTGCCCGTGCGCTTGGGTGTATGGCCACGGTTGAAACCATGGGCTGGGGCTAATCCCCAGCCCTTTTCGTGCCCAACTATCCATTGCAACAAACTTAAATATATTTATTTCCATTTACATAATAAGAACCAACCTGGCTTGGGTGGTTAGCCCGGTCCTGCCAGTCCATTGCGTGGGGGAGAGGTCAGGGGTTCAACCCCCGGTGAGGCCATAACATTTTGCATAACCACATTAGCCAACCACAGGGTTCCACATGGAAAGCCATGACTGGGCCATGTGGCACCTCAACACCCAACCAAAAACTACGAAGTGTCAAATGCCATATCGTCCACGTCACCTGCCACGTTCCCTGCCACCGTACCTACCCAGTCACCTGTTGACGTCATCCCGTACCACGTATCACCCTTACAGTGGTGACAAGTGTCACCCATAGATTGGTTTAGTTTTCTGTCGTATTCCACATCACCTGCCATGTGTCACCTCCAGAAGTTTCCATGTCAGTTGTACGGCCGTACAGCCTGTACAGTCAGCATGCCACGTGGCACTATACGGACTATACAGTCATCCCTTTTTTTTCCATGTTTGGGTTTTCGGACAGAATGCGATAACTTTTGCATACATATACTATTTGACGAAGTAAATATATGGCCAGAATCAGGAAGATGAGATGAACACAATGGCGCTGGTTTCGTTGGATTCCGAGCACTTTCATTTTTGAGTCTTTTTTAGCCCTGTCAGGCTTCTGGATCCGATTCTAGATCACTCATTATTTGAAATGGCAGGACATGATCCTACTATCATATTACCAGAGTTTCGAGGAGAAGCAACAGAAGACCCTGAGAAGCATTTGTTCATTTGCACAAATATCTATGCAGCAAAGCAGATCACTGATGAAGACACCAAACTCGTGCAGCTAGCGATCACACTAAGAGACCGAGCACTAGAATGGTACATGAGTCTAGACACGAACAGTGTTCCCGAAATGACAAGAACACTGGAAGACATTAATAAACTATTGATAAATGAGTTCCAGAAGCTAAGCTCAGAGGATCAATACATGAATGATATGATTTAAATAAGACAGAAACTAGGAGAATAGGTATGGGAGATTGATCAAAGGTTCAAGCGATTAAAAGGAAAGTTAAAATACCTTATGATAGATATGCAACATCGAAACCTATTTGTAAACTCACTACTCCCACACTTAAAATATCCATTATGACAACACAAGTTTCAGACGCAGGGAGAGGCTCTGCAGGTAGCCTTGCAATTGGAAGAGAATCAGTACCAGCAGACAAACCCAGCTATCTAAGAATTGAAGGACGATCTAAAGAACTTAACATTTCAACTGAACCAAAATAAGAACAAGGAAAAATGAGAAGTTGTTTGGTGCACTACCTGGAGGACAAAAGGACACCATAAGAATGAATGCCCAACATTCACACAATATATGGCGACGACGATACCAAACCCACTACCACAGGGAGGATTATGGTGCGAAATATGCAAGAAATTGGGTCATGACCCTTACCACTGCACGATGTTGCAGAAATACCAAACAGTTCCAAAGAACTCATATTTCACCTTTCGCAAGTCAGTCGACCATGAAGACAAAGATTGCAGAACTATGGATTTGATGCGGGAAAGAACATCAGATGCATACAGGGTATAGGCAGAAATGATGACTAGGCAAGCATAACCACAGTTCACTCAAGCCCCAACCCCATACAACACCGTGCAACAATAGTATAATACTATGCCATAGGCATAAAATAACACGCAACCACAATACAATCCAGCACAGCCCGAGTACAATACAACACAGTATAATTAGGGACCACAGTATAACATGTCGTGAGGTGATTGCTTTTCTTATAGAGGAGCAGGATGAGCCAGAGGAGGTTTCAGACATGGTAGAGGACCAGTCACATGTCACAATTTCCAGCAACCAAGAAATTATGCACGGGAGTGCCCACTGCGACCAACGACTTGTATGTATTGTCGTGCATTGGACCACGATACAGAGGAATGACTGACATTACTTGTAAAGATCCAGGAAAAAAGGAATCAAAATAACTAGAATATTTAGTGGATTTCAGCCGAAGAAAGGGATGATGGATGGAACATCAACATAGGCACTCTAAGAGGAATGAAAAAATGAAATGACGCAGTTTGACAGGAACCATTGCAGAACCAATAGGTAAATAAGAACATTGACCCTAAGAAGCAGTTCGACGCGCATAAGGAGCAAGAGATCTTTACAGAAGCCTGAAAATAATTCCATAAGGAGAACATTGCGTCGACTGCACAACAGAGAAAGGAATCTACAAAATATGAAATGTCGCAATCATTGGACCATACCAACAGAATACAACCCAAGGAACAAGTAAGTACTATCAAAGACTTTTTTCAATCATGCATCAAGATGTTAAGTGATCCTTCATATGTCAAAATATTGCAAAACATCCTAGAAAAATGTAGTAGTAAGACTGTTGCACCTCTTTTTTCACCTAAATGAGAAAAACAGAAGTGCTTACAAGCTTAGTTGGGTTAGCTAAGAAAGACAATAGTAAAGGAAAGGGTTAGAATAATAAACATAAAATACTAAGCTAAGAATTAAACTAGGAAGGGAAAAAACAATTAAACTATTGTGCATAAGGACATAAGAACAAGAAACAAACAAGACTCATGTCACCAATGGAAAGGATTGTATTAGTGAAAAGAAAACACCAAAGAGAAAGGGGGATTTGGGTCCCTTCTTCCTCCAAGGGAGGGCTCTTGGACCCCCAAGATTGAGCTCTTCTTACAACTTGAAAACTTGAAAGAAATGGTAAAAGAATCCTAAGCTAACCCACTTAAAAGGTGATGTGGATTGCCCAAATGGAATGGTGTTAGTATGCTCTCGATGAGAAAAGAGGTTTCCCTAAGAGAATAGCAGCAGCATAACCTTGCAAATGAATTCCTTGAAGATATAGTGCACCCATGGCCTTATTTTATAGCACCACTTTGAGATATTCTGCAACCAGCTTTTAGTGTGAAAAGGGGTTGTTTAGGGCACCTTTTGGTCTTTGACCAGCCACCCAGCCGGATCCAGCCGAGATTTGGATGTCAAATCGACTTGGAATCTAAACCATAAGTGGGTGGGAGGCCCACCAACATCATAAATGTGTCGTTATTAGGTGTGTGTGTGGATTTTAGCGTTCACAGTCACGCATCGTGTGCTTTTCCTGCGTTTCTTGATGGTGCATGTGCACGCGCGCCCTGTATAGTCATAGTGCATCCTGATTTTATAACTGGTTGGATAGTTTTGGACCTTTTGGAAATGAATTTTTGGTAATTTTGGTCCATGGGTGAACTAATATCTGTTTGAAGATGCTGGATTCCTGTAACCATTTGCGGATGAAATTTTAGTGATAAAAGATGCCCCCTGATGGATGAGGTTAGGAGCATATGGATAGCCTAAATTCATCAATGTTTCTTCTACTGAGAGTACCTTTGTAAGAAAGAGCGATAGTGAGAGTATCAAGAGTGACCTGTTGGAGGGAGAAGGGAACCTGTAGGACCCAACCTTTCTCAAGGTGTGGAAAATAAATTTTGTACAAATGAGGCGGGCATGCCCCATGCTCATGTCATGTAACTCAAAAAAGGGTGTTGTACAGTAACTGAAACTGTGTGTTGATGTAGACAACTGTAGCACCCTTGAGGGTGGTTTTGATAAAGGCAGAGCACAATTCTGATGAGGAACAATACTCTGAATAGTAGGAAATGATACCTGTAAAAAGTATCATGGATTCTATGGGCATTGATAGCCCAACAAAGTTCATAGCTCTTCGGAAAATATAAAAAACAACTGCAATAGTCACAAAGTAAGACCCACCATAACATGAGAAAGT
The DNA here is from genome assembly GCA_009831015.1 of Picea engelmannii. Classification (NCBI taxonomy): domain Eukaryota; kingdom Viridiplantae; phylum Streptophyta; class Pinopsida; order Pinales; family Pinaceae; genus Picea; species Picea engelmannii. Next base: position 352,602 of record ML789986.1, on the reverse strand, counting down.
GTTGAAGTCGAATGTTATGGGGGTCAATGATAGCAGAGAGCAATGATGGTTCTCCCTGTGTCATCTGAGACTCCTCATTGTAAAGGTAATGAGAGTCAAGATATTGTCTCCCTTCTAGAAACTGTGTTGATGTCGACAAAAAGGGAGACGCGACTCCAAGAAGCAAAGGGCTTCGTGAAATCCACTAGGTGAGGTAAAGAACTAAGGAGGTACATGGATTAAGTCAATAGGTGTGGAGACTCAAGAATTCCCTTGGTTGGGGATATATGTGAAGTATAAGTGGCCGCAACCATTCAACTAGGTCGAGTGTCAGGGGGACAACGAGATGTGGGATAAGTTGTGCCAGAGGCGGCACAAAGTGAACAAACTCAGAGAGAGGAGGTATGTGGCCTGTGGGATATGTGGAGTTTATGGATGATGTCAATAGGAGTAGGTGATAGGGAATTCCCCAACCAAGGGCGACATGGGTTGCGTTTTCAAAGAAGGTCACCAAAGGTGACGACAAAAAGCTATGTAAAATGATAGAAACAACAACTTAATTACAAAAAGAATTAAAAAATCAGTGGGGATAATAATGCAGATATAGAAATGGGTGCCCCAGTGTAAGATGTCTTGGCCTAAGGATGGCACAAGTTGGTTAAAAAACAAGTGGAGGGTTGGGGCCCCATAGGCAGGTTTCTATAGTAGGGAAATATATGGAGGGAAATCTGAAGATGGGAAAACTAGTGGTGGATGAAATGGATGGTAAATGGTGCTGCGGGAGTGCAGTCAAAATAAAACCATGAGGAAGTGCCCTGGGAGTCTGTTGGGTAGGATAGCAAAATGAGGAGAATGAGTATGTGGCCGAATCATGACATGATGTAAGACTATTGGGACTCCCATCCCTAAAGGTTGAAAACAACATGAGTGTCAAAGTGCCAAGGGGGGCTATGAAGGGGACAACTCATGTGGGGGAGAGTGCTACCAGGTGACAATACCCAAAATGCAGTGGAGGTGATAGTACTATAGAGCCATATATAGGGACCCTAAAGGAAAATTTCATAGGGTGTGACTGGAGATGAAATTGAGATTCAAAGGGAATGATTACATGCTAGTATCAATTATATACCTGAAGGGGTCGCACTGGTGTGTGATGACCAAGTACCTGCACACATGAAAACCAAATACCTGACGTGAACAATATCTCAAGATAATTGAACATATAACCATTTATTTGATCATTTTGAACATGAGCATGCGTACCTGAACGGGGTATGGAAAAATGGCTCCCCAGGGGCTAAGGATGAAAAATGGCTCGGGCATTGTCTTGATGTAGATGATGAGGTGTTGATCTCGTGGCATTTCACCTGGGGCTTGATGTTGTACTCCAATATGCTGGGACATATCGCCACGTGTCGAGCGACCGACTTAGGGGATTTTTCTTTTGGATCTGTCCTGGTCGCTTGGTTTCTAGAGAGGGTGTTGATGTTGCACTCGAGAGTTGTTTTAGATCCGTCAGGAGCGTGAGAGTCGTGACTGTGGCGGTGGTTGACGATTTTGGTTCTTCATGGGGGTGGGGAGGGTGGCCACTACTTCATGGCCGAGGCTGCACAGGTGTGGCATCAGATGCCAAAGATCATATTGCAATTTCCATACAATGGGATAGATTTTCGTGATGAACATGAGATGATATTACCCCCGAGAGAGGTATTCAATTTCCGAGGTATGATGTTTTGGTTGCTGGTTTTGTTGATTTGGTTCTAGATAGTATAGAATATGGTTGATATTTGTAGGGATGTTGATGCTATCATGTATTTGTTTGTGTAGATGTGGGACTGCGTGGACGAGAGGTCGAGCTGATCAGAGTGCCAGTCCGCTAGGGGCTTGTGAGACCACCGTGGGGAGAGTTACGAGCAGGGGAGAGGCGAAGTCGAGGGGATGTTGGGAAAAGGCCCAATGATGATGATAGAGTGGCCTGAAGACGTCATTATGATGACCCTGGGGTAGGTCCATCACATTCTCCTCCGACCGAGGCCGGGGGAGAGTTTGATAATTTCCACCACCGACTAGAGGTGGTTCTATAGGGAGTTCCCAAGAGGATGTGGGTGTGGATACAGGATGAGGAGATCCTAGAGTAGTGTATTGGGTTGTCGGCAGAGTTGTGAAACTTGATCTGTAGAGTAGTTGTAGCCGAAGCTACGATGACTAGACGGTTTCCTCTAGGACCTGAGGGACCTGGAGCTGGTGGGGTACCTCCACCAAAGGGAGGACCTAGTGCTGGAGCACTAGAGGGGCCCTGAGGGCTACTATATATGTAGTTGTGTATTTGATATATGCTAGTGAGCCCGTTTTGTATAGTTATGACATCCGGTTTTGTATTTGGTAGAGATGAGGTGATTCACCTGCCTACGGGAGATGTACTATTTTTGTAAACACTTTATGACATGTGGACCGATATATATATATATATATGGATATAAATTTTTGGATCTCTGTGTACATGTGTGATGTGTTTGTTATTGATGATTTATTTTGATGTAGTGGATGATGTCTAGTCTATATGTTGTGACAAACTTCTGATGGTTTATGTGTATTTGAAGATGTCTTGATGTGATATATGCCAATCTAGTATAATGTTAGCCATGTTATCTTCTATTTGATTGAATTGTCTTGGGATATGTGTAAATGTAATGGAATCAAAATGTCAATATAAACATCTAACCTACAGGTATTTGCAGAAGAGGCAAGGATCACAGACACAATATACATTATTGAGTTGGAGGATGACAAGTTGGGAATATAATAAGATGCTAAGGTGATGAATATGGTGATGATTTGTCTCAAAGAGGAGACCAATGATGGCGGTGTAATCTGCTTGATTGTTGGTGGCTGAGCCTAAACATATGTCGCTGGTGTGGAGCAGGTCATGTGAAGGTGAATAGAGGGCCCAAGCATCCAAAGCGAGATTATGTGTTCAGCGGCTAGCTCTGTCGATGTAACCAATGTGGTAGGATGATGGAGGTGGCATATGTCAATAACATGAGTGATAGATTAGATGGGAGGTATGAATAAAAGAAATCTAAAAACTCTACAAAAGACATACAAAAAAGAAAAAGTCTAGTGTAGTATAGCTATGCTCGGGCATAAAATTTCTTTAAGTACAACCCATTGATGGGTTCCTTGAGAGGATGGTCTTCAAGGGAGGCCAGGATGTATGCACCTTTAGTGAGGCAATGTTGGATGATGTACGGTCGATGCCATAGGGACTCGAATTTTCCATGGCCAAGGGTATCGTGAGTGATATCGTAAGAAAGGACTAGGTCTCATTCGTTAAATGAGAAAAGGTTGACATGGTGATCAAAGGTGGCCTTTGATAATTTTTTGGTTGCTTCATTATTCTGTAATGAAGATCGACGATCTTCATCCAAGGATTCTAAGTTCAGAAAACACTACTCTATTGGGGCAGTGTTGGGAAATATCTCAATAGTGGTGCGTAAGGTGGGAATTTCGTACTCGATGGGAAGAGTGGCCTCAACCCTGTCGACTAGATGAGAAGGTGTGAAACCAGTGGTAGTTTTGACTGTTGTGCGATAAGCCCAGAGCATGGAAAATAACATATGATGCCAATTGGTTTTATGTTTTTTAACCATGCATTGCAACATGGTTTTTAAGACCTTTTTAACTGCTTCTACCTGTTGGTTGGAATGATGGTAGTATGGTGAGGAAAAATCGTGGGAGAATCCTAACTGGGATGAGAGTTCCATGAAAATCTCATTCTCGAAACATTTCCCGTGATCAGAGACTAGTTTGAGTGGTACTCCAAAGCCGGATATGACATGGTTAAAGAAAAAATGTGTTGTTGTGTTAGCATTGTTGTTGAAGGTAGGCATGGCTTCAACCCACTTGGTAAAGTAATCAAATGCAATGACTATGTATTTGTGTCTATTGCTGGATGTAGGGTTGCAAGTCATGAAGTCGATGCCCCATTTACAAAAGGGACCATCAGTGATGAATGGGTGTAGAAGAGCAGGTGGTGTGCGTTCTTCATTGGCATAAGGATAGCATTTATCACATCATTTCATAGCATGGATGCAGTAGTGAAATAATGTAGGCCAAAAGTAACTTACGTGGATGATTTTCTGAGTGGTGGAAAACCCTGAAAGATGGCCTCCACAAGGACCATTGTGGTAGTCGTTCAAGACTCTATCGACCTTGTCAATTGTTAAGCATCAACGAAGTATGGTGTCGACTCCTCGCCGATATAATATGTCCCTGATGAGGAGGTAGCAAGGTTCCTAGTAACGAATACGTCGACGATCATCTCTGGAGAGGTGGTTTTTGAATTTTTGTGTTCAGAGATAGACAAAAAGATCGCCATACTAAGGGTCATCTGAGGGGATAAAAAAAAGATGTTCATCAGGGAGGTTGGTATTGACCGGTGGACTGGAAGTGTTGGAGGGAAAAACCATGATAAGCTCGGCGAGGAAGAGATATTTCTTGCTCTTGGGTGTTGAAAATTCGAGATCATATTCCTGAAGGATGACAATCCATCTAGCAAATTTACCATTAATTTTTCGATGACTGAGCAAGTATTGTATGGGGTTGGAATCTGCAATGACTTTGGTAGTTCGAAGCAGAATGTAATATCGCAGTTTCTGGACTACAAGGACAACTTCGAGGGCTATCTTTTCTTCATGATTGTACTTTAAGGGTGTTCCTGAAAGGTTTTTACTAATGTAGTAAATCACATGCTCACGGGTGTCATCCCCTATTTGGATGAACACTCCTGCTACTGAAATGACTGAGGCTGATATGTAAAGGAGATAATCATGGTTATAGTTAGGTGGAATAATCAACAGGGCATTCGAGAGAGCCGCTTTGAGATCGTCACAAGTGGTTTGGGAATGTTTATCCCATTAAAATGGGATGTCGTGCCGAAGTAAGTGAAGGAAGCCATGTGCGTGAGTAGAATAATTGATCCAGGTGGATATCGGGGGCCACCCATCTTTTCCAAATGGCTCAAAACAGTTTTTTGGCCATTTTGGCAATTTACTATTTTTAGCAGGTTTTAACTTCCGGGGCCATTTTGAGGGCCTAAATGAATTTTTTTTGAGATCGAGGTTCTCAATGATATCCGAAGGAATGATTGAGCCCCCAAAATGAATCTCCTCGATGATACCTTTCCAACGATCTATCACACGCCTAAAACGGAGATCGTATGCAAAAGTTACGACCCCAGGAAGTTGATGCACCAACTTACCCAAACGGGGCCCACATGACTTTTGGCGCTTCATCTCCTAGGGTTAGGTTTTTGGATGTCTAAGAATTTTGGCATTCCCGTCTATTGTAAAAAGGCCTCCCGAGCCTCATTGTAATCATGTTCTTGTGAATGCAAGTAGCCGTCACATCTCTTCTCGGAGATAAGCTGCCACCATTCTAGCGAGTCTTTCACTCTGTATTTTTACAGTCTCTGTACATTTCTTTCATTAATAGAAATCGTGTATTACTGTATATCTATGTTTATGGTTGCATCTTTGATACATTTATGTTATATTACTGGATATATGCAATATCTCTGTACATTTCTTTATTATATCTCCACTCTCATTTCGTGCCGAAAATAATCCGGATCAGTAATCTGGGACAAAGCGTCATAAAAAGTTGGCTTTGCCTTGAAGGCTCTATAGTTGGCATAAATTCTGTGGGGGTGGAATTTATGTGATGGATTGGACTTTGAGGGGGTCCACAATAATGCCACATTGGGAAACTATGAACCCAAGAAGGAAGCCAACAATGACGCAAAATACACACTTGAGGGGGTTCAAGCGGATATTGTACTAACAACGCCTCTGGAAGATGATTCATATATCATCGACATGCTGAGTGAATTTCTTAGATCGAGCGGTGAGGTCGTCTAAGTATGCGAGGATGATATGAGCCAGATTGTAAAAAATGTATGTCATGGCCCGTTGGAAAGTGGCGCTAGCATTCTTGAGGCCAAATGGCATGACACGATACGCAAAGGTGCCCCAAGGGGTCATGAATGTGGTTTTGTACTGATCGGTGGGGTAAATTTGGATTTGGTTGTAACCAGAGAAACTGTCCATTTAGGAGAAAGCCTCATGACCTGCGCAATCATCGATTATTTGGTCGATGAAGGGTGTTGGAAAGTTGTCTTCAGGACAGACGTGATTGAGGTTGCAGAAGTCCGTACAGACATGGATAGTACCCTATTTTTTGTTAGAAGGGATAGGGTTGAATACCCATGACATATAGGCTATGGGGTAAATGAACCCTGCAGCGCGTAGTTTGTCAATCTTGACTTTGATGGCCGCTGCTTTGGATGGGTGTAGCGGTTGCTATTTTTGGCAGACGGGTGTGATATCAGGCCAGGTGGATATGCAATGTTCAACAAAAGAGGGATCAAGACCAATAATCTTTGTCTATGATGTAACACCCTGTTTTCCACAATTTGTAATTAATCATAAAATAGAAATTACCATGCTAATGCATGAGGAAAATGTAAATGTATTATTGTTTGAGTTGCCAATAACTGACTGTGGGGGTGAATCCTTGAAAGTACTGCCCATGATATCACTAGGGGAGAGAAATCAGTTAGTGAGGCAAGGACCAGTGGTTGAACTACCAACCACCCCCATGAATGGGAGTATTGTTGTTGGGAAATAATACCCTACGGACTAACAAGCTAGGGCTGAACTTGTATGCAGATCATGACCTTAAAGAAATCACTTTTAACCTATCACCCCAATACTCAAACCCCTTTTTTCACATACAAGCATGGAAAAGACCTACTAACCTTTTTAGCGATGTTTGGTGTAGATCCTCCGTTGCGATTTATCCGCTTGCTTGCGCTGCTCCTTCCAAAGACAATCCTACAATCGAGACAAAACACTATGCATGCATGCTATTTTTCTACTTGAGGGTTAGAGATTAAGCATAAATCAAATAAAATATATATAACTCGTGCATTGGGACAGGAAAATTATTCTTTTATTAATCTCAAGATGAATCAACTTACAATAATGATAGAGACCGACCACCGTTCCTCGATCCTGATCCTGGGCTCCTCCTCTTCTTTGTCCTCCAACTGCTTTGCTTGAATTCTCCTTAAGCTTGAGGAAAGGCTAAAGGGTTGGGACAAATGGATTCGGAAATTGGGCAGAGTTTCTTTGCTATCTTTTTCCTCCTCCAAATAGTACCCCTACCCCTTCTTTTATAGGTTAGAAGGAACTAGGGTTTTGGACGAACTCTCGGCCATGCATGGCAGGGAGTTTCAGTTAACTGACCCATAACTTTTTGTCCCGTCGACAACTTTCTTGTTTTTGTGCTTTGTTAGATAAACACGGGCTGTAGTAGGCCAGCCAGTGTTCCAACGTGTGCAGTAGTAGGCCTTCCAGCGTGCCAATGCATGCAGTAGTGATTTAGGGCACGTGTCACTTGATTTAAGAGGATTTTCAAGAGTTTATTCAACATGGCTTTGGCAAGGAAGGGATATGAGTTGGCCTGATGCCAGGTAAGCATGTGTGGTGCAATTTAGGGTTATAACAGATTCCCCCTAATGTGTGAGGTCAGAAGAGCATCTGATGGCTGAAATACATTACCAATTCTTTACCAATCTGTACTGATATGCTGAATGAGTGAGCCTAGGAATCAAGAATCAGGAGGTGCCATCTGCAAAAAACATCAAATGTCTCATCGAGGCGGGCATACCCATGCTCGGGATAAAATAGAACCATGGCTACCAATCAAATACACTGTAGATCCATGTCAAATAACTATAAAGAGTAGCCACGAACAATACACAACAGAGCTACATCTCGAAATCAGAAATATATACATAGAAAGTATCCATCTCCCAGAAGCTGATTCGTCCTGATGGTTGTACTTCAGAGCTCGAGCAACAACTTCAAAGTCTTCTAAAACTTGGGTAGGAGTGTAATATGAGTGTACGACTACACTACCCAGAGGTCTTCGACGGTTCATCGGTTATGGACTTGATAATCTTGATGATCGGACTGAAGGTTCAGTGATTTCGAACAAAGACTTGATTGGATGTTCAGGATGGCCGGGTATGCGGACAAGAGACATAATGTAGAGGGGCCAACTCAGGATTAGTAACAAACTTCCCTTGGACAAAAGCACGACAAGTGATAAGACTCAGGCAACATATCTGTTAATCATAAGTCTACGAAGCAGGAGGTAACACAAACTCTCCATATGTTTGGAAGAGTAACCAAACATTGGAGGACACAACTCTATATAACGAGCAAAGCTTCCTAAGGTCGTACTACATCCCATAGTCTGATGAATCAAATGAACATATGTGCTTTATCCAAGGGAGACTCATTATGCTGCCAATAAAGAAAATACTTTTCCCATCCTCTTTTTGGGGTATATTTGATATTTTTGTTCTTTTTGATGATTTTCGAAAAAGAGTAAAGGAATATTACGTTACAAGGGAGGAATGAGTATAGAAAACATACAATCTCAAGGCACAAGGACAAGACTGATGTTCTAGGAAATGATACTCGGGAAAAATCCTCCAGTGGCCAAAGGTGTTAAGACGCAGACGCAAACTATTACTAGACTGATGGGTAAGGTATGCAAATGCATTTGATAGAACACACAATGGTAACGTCCTTCGATGTAATTTTAACGAGCCCAGAGAAGGGAAGCTCGGTGGTTTTTCATATTTAGAGAGTCTGAAAAAGAATAAAAGGAAACTCCATTGGGGTACCTTTTTCGATAATAGTCTATTCGGTTCGAAAAAGGGGTAAACTAGCACCGATTAGACGTCAATTCAAAACCATTTTAACAAGTGTGAAAAGGACAAGATCACTCATCTATTTTTTCACTTTTAAGGAGTCTAAAAAAAGATTAACTATGGACTCTGTCAGGAATGTTCTTCTGGACCATTTTAACGAGTGTGAAAGAATAAGGTCACTCGACGATCTTTTCAATTTTTGGGAGTTTGAAAAGAGCTTAACTATGGACTCCGGGGGGAGTTTCTTTTTCATAGGTTTAGTCCCTCAGGCCCGAAAAAGGAATAAAATTTTACCTGAGGATACTCTTCTAAAGAATTGGAATTTGATAGAGTATTCCTTTGTTCGTACAGTTGACCGTCCGGACCAAAAAAGGGGTAAACTACCGCCAGACAGACATGACTTCAAATTTCAGTTTAACGAGCGTGAAAGATCACAAGATCGCTCGGCAATATTTTCATGTTTAGAGGGTCTGAAAAGGGCTTAAAAGGAGACCCGTTTAAGAAATGTTCTTCTGGACCAATTTAACGAGTGTGAAGAAACAAGGTCACTCGACAATCTTTTCATCTTTAAGGAGTCTGAAAAGGGCTTAAAGAAGACTCCATAATAGTTACTTTTCTCAGTTAATCCGGACGAGATCGAAAAGCATAAATGCAGTCTCGCTGGATGTTGCTTTCAGATCTCAAAGCGAGCTTGGAAAACAAAAAAGTTATCTCATGACAGACTCTTTGTGGGTCGATTCCTGGCATCTCCTCGGGGGAGCTGTATGCTCTGACAAAAACATTGTCTATGACGCCAGGGGTTCTGGAGATATTGATAGGTATCATTTCAGCAATGGTTTCCATATTACCCTCAGCATAGATATTGTGTGTAGCTAAGGGATTAGTATGACAAGACCTATCTCCAGTCATATTCATGGTGAATTCTCCTGCTTTGATTCGGCTTAACTTTGGGAGGAAATATGATCTGTGGTGAAGATATTCCCAAGGTTTGTCCGGACTAGTCATTGCTTCGATTACTGCTTCATCAGAAGGCAAGACTAAGTCTAACAAATCGGTGTTGGTGAGAGAACCCTGAGCCCAAATAGGCTCTAGAGGTGGATCTAACTCTTGTGAGGGAGTCAGATCAGGGTTAGCTAAAGATTGTTGGACTAAAGAGTACACTACTTCAGCGGCCGACAAAGGCATGGACATGCCGGAGTACCCCGTCTCATCCATCATGGCTGATGGGGAAGGAAGAATCCATGGATCCTCAAAGTAAGTCGTGCGGAATGAAGAAAATTGAAAAATCTCAGCCTTGTGGTGATTAGATATAAACTTGACATCGTCATGAGGAGGTGGGTAATCGAAGGTACCCATCAAGGATGGGCACAAACCAACTCCCACATTAACGACACCAGGTTGAGGATTATCTATCATGGGAACCATGGAGGCCCCCAAAGCTGGGGCAGGTCTAGAGAAGGACAATTGATCGATGGTCACTATCTGACCCTCGTGTGGAAACAACAAGACTCGGAAAACTGTAGCAACCACAACTTGCATAGCATAAGTCCAACTCCGACCTAACAAGAGGTTATAGTTGAGGGGAGCATCGACTACCTCTACTTCAACGCACATGGTCTTCTCTCCTAAATGCACAGGGAAAGAAGGAACGATGCCATGTGGGCGGAAAGAACGATCGTCAAACGTAGTGAGGAGAGTAGGTGAGGGAGACAAAGCGGGCTGACCAATGGACTTCCAACATGCTAATGACATAACGCAACTCAAAGCGCCCTCGTCGACCACCGTGTGGAAGATGTTCCGTGTAAAAGTTTTTGTGGGATGAGCCACTACTATCTGAAATGCGACGTGGTAAGGCAGACGAGGTTTAAAGTCGGTCGTATCTAACATGATGGTACCTGGGTTACAAGTCTCAGTAGAGCCTAAAGCAGTCAACAAGGCTTTCCTCTGAGCAGGGAAACTTTGGAGGACCTCCAAAGCGGACATAGCACAAGGGGTTTGGGATAAATCTTCCACCACAGAGTAATTTTGGGTGGCCCTTGTGTTGGGATTGTGAGAAGCTTTCTTAAATGCACCTTTTGGAATGCGTGTCATTGTTTCACCCAACGTCTTCTCGATCTGTAGAGGAAGAGATGGGAGTTTGGCTTCTTTTCCCTTCTCAGAGGCGCTTGGTTTACTATAGTCGTGCACTCTAGTTGTTATTAATGCATCACCCCTAACCATATATAGGTTCACGGAAGAGGAATTATTTGGAGGAGGGCAGTTTTCTTGGCTACCCCCTTCGGCACTTGTAGAGGCTTTAGTTAAATTTTGCCCATGCTGAAAGGGATTAGTCAACATGGCTTGCTGTTGCTGTGCGACAAACTTTTGGGCCTCTGCAAGTCGAGGACACAGATGGGTTGGGTGGTCTTCCGCACACAAGTTGCATGGATACCTTGCCTTTCATTTTTCCATGGTGCCCTCACCAATATTATCAGTGGGTTTTTTATCCCCCTTACCCTTCTTGCGTTGTTTTTTCTTTCCCTCAGGCTGCGGGGTGGCCTTTGGGTTAGTCATCTGTACAGAGTGTACTTCCGACGTTTGGGTAGGAGGAGCAGCCAAAGCGGTAGTCTGGCTAGCCGCTGAGTGTTGTATAGATAACTATTGCAATTGTTTAGTCAATTGCTCAGTGGGCTTAGTTTGTGCGGAACCAACAATACCATCGGCATGTGGTCCAACTCTCTATCTAGTTTTGTCTAGTATCGATCGTGGTGCATCCGGTAGGATGTTGTATAACAAACCAGACTGAGAATAGATAAGCTCAAACTGTTGATCCTTCATGATGGCATCTTCTTCGGAGAAAACCCCAGAAGTTGCGACGTCTTTGGATAATTGCGGTACTAAAGACTTAAGGAACCACTCAAGTAGGAATGTTGGTGGAATTGGTACTTTGATCAGACTCTTTCGATGTCTCCACTCTCAAATATGATCAGAGATATGGTCTGCTGTCGTCTGTTCGAAATTGGCCAGCAACTCTGTGCCAGCGTCGTATCTCACAAGTAACTGGAAATGGTTAAGGAAGGCCATCGCCAGTTCACCAAAAGAAGAATATCGTGAGCGATCAAGCTCGATGTACCATTTCGCGACACTCTCGATAAGAGTGCATTGAAACAATCGCAACTGGACAGAGTCATCTTTCAGTGAGTTAGATGAACACCAGAGGTGGAAAGTAGTCACGTGATCACCTGGATCTTCGTTAGGCTTGGCCTCAAACTTTGGAATGTCCGAAGGCAACTTTGTTGGCATAGGAGGCCAACGTGGATCGTGACAAATAGGATCATTTAACAACCGTGTCAAATCTGGCAAGTGTAACGTCACCAGGAATGGTAGTTTGGGTTGCTGTTGATAGCCTGGAAAGAAGGGTCCTGGAGTTTCACTGGCACCAGGTTGCCAGGAAAAGTTTGGCTGCTGGCCCAGATTCTGGTAGAAACCATGGCCCTGACTAGTGTAAGGATTTTGCATCTGTGGAGACATCATTGGATGATTCCCCATAAAGGACATAGGATGTTGGGCATTCATCATGTTTGACGGACTTTGGGAAGGATTAATCCATGCCGGTCCTGCTGGGATAGGCATCGAAGTCTGTCCAGGGTTCCATTGACTGTGGAAAGAATTACCCCATAACAACATTCTAGATGAGGGAACGAATCCTTGTCCTGAGTTCCAAGGTCCTGGTATATGTTCCCCCGGCGCAGGAATAGTACCTTGCGCTGGATTAGACTGTCCAAATACAGGATTGCCCCAAGATGGGAAAGAAATGGATGCGAAAGTATTGTTACCAAACATCATGTTCCAAACAAACGGTGAGGAACCTACCGGCCAAGTTTGCGCAGGTGTTCCTTGACTCCCGGCTCCAAATGAACTTGTGTGTACAGGTTGCTCGGCAGACTGCTGATGCAATCCACCAAGCGAAGGGGACGAAGGAGAGATTTGACCTCCAGCATAAGGAAAATCATTGAAAGGGACAGGAATGCTCCCAAGATGACCTTGCAGAGGAGTGTTAGAGCTCCCTGCCCCCAGACCCAAAGTCTGTAAATTGGAGTAAGTGAGTGTAGGACTTGTACCTAAACTGGGCATACCGTATGAAAATGGAGGGCATGTCGCACTAGGTGTGAAGGGAGGTGTGGCCACCATGATAGATGGGCTCGGTCCACTGTGCGACGTAGTTACGGCCGAGACCATGGTGGCCCGGACCATTGACAAGGGCAAGTTAGGAGAAGCTTCTCCTGTGGTAACAATGGTGGTGGGAATGGAAGAATTCCCAGAGGAAGTAACAACGTTTGTTGCCATAGCTGTGTGAGGCACTGATAGGCATTCATAAAATTGAATTGGCACAATCACTTGCGGCCAAGTATCAGTGGTTGGAGTTTCAACCAAACTAAGATTGGCGATTGATTCCTCTAGGAGTTGTTCAGGCTCAATGGTTTGTAACCCAGTTGCTTTGAAAGACCCTTGTTGGTCTAGCTTCTGCCTCAAAGGTGGCGGGGGTGGATCCAGTATAACCGACGGCAAGCCCAGAAGCCTTTGTGACCAGCGGAGCTCTGAATCCTCCACTGTGTGAGAAGATTCACGACACGTTAAGGTATTCTACATGATTAAACAGTAACACACGCTAAAAGAAATCCCCTATGAGATAAGACAAGCAAACATTAACTATTTTGAAGAACATTGACAACAACCAACACTAGAGCAACTTACCGGTGCAAGTGAAACTCGAAAACGGAAGCACCCTCCGGGTATACTCTGCAAAGCGTGGCCCAATGTCTATCCTAGGTACCGTGGTACACCCTCGCAGTCACCTGTGTATGTCCCTAGAAAATATTGGCAACTAGTTTGCTAGCACGCGAACAGTCACCAGGCAGGTACAGTCGATAGTCGGGTAGACCACAATGAGCAGGGTATCAAGCCCGAAACCTGTCAAGGGTATCAAGAGAAAATGGTCCGGAAGACAACTGAGGACCTCGAATGGATTTGAGACCCACGAAGCCCCGTGGAAAATGCAAACGACCTTTTATCCTCGATATGTGTTCTCCACTATGCTTGGTCCAGCTTTGGAGGGGTTATCTCCGCTACCTTTCCTTACGCGACCTTTTGTTTAGCCCTTGTGTTAGAGGGGGGTCCCAGATAACTTCCACGAAACTGGACTTCTACACTCCCTATCACAGACTCCAATGTTTGGTTTTGAGTGGCCTTGGAGAGTTTACTCTCCAACCTATTCCAAGGCCCTAGTCCTGAGCTAGTGTATGAACCCTACAAACAAAAAGTCTAATAGATTTTAATTAGCGTTGCTTTTATGGGCTTTTTTACGTCACAAGGTATAAAGGTGAAACTAATGATGTGTAAAGACTCAAAGCAAAAACAAATGAAAAAATGCTGGAAACAAAATGCTTTTACTAAATGCAAAAATCAACAACTTTTCACACAATAAAGACTTCTTTTCTTTTTGGATTTTCTAAGATTTCATGCAGCAAACATAAAGGAATTCCGCTCTATCTGCGAGCTACTTATGCACTAAATGCACTACAAAAACTTATGAAAAAAGACCTCTTCCTAGCTATTGATGCAATAGCACAATCTTCAAACAAAGAAGAAAATGAAAAAGAGATATATTTTTTTTTATTTGAGTGCTAAATGAAGCAACAAAGGGAAAATGCCGACAAGCACAAAACCAAGAAAACAAAATAAAATTTTGGCTTAAAGCACAGATCGCAAAGAAACAGAGCAAAGACACTCAATGGAAATCGAGAAAGCACTGCTTCTTACGCTTGTCTAAAAACCATAAAACACAATTTTTTTTATTTTTTATTTTTATCTTTTCTATCAAATATCAACCAAGAAAAAACAAGCTAAGGGTAAGAGGCCCTAACCTACTGACTGGGCAACCCTAGACTCATACACCTGAGAGGAACACTTCTCACCACAGGAAGGGATGACTGCCCCACCCTGATTGAAAAGCAACCTATCAAGCCCGCGACTGTCACTGAAACAGCACGCGTTCAAACGCGTGCTGAGCTACAACAACGCGCGGGTACCTGCGAGCTGCACTTGCACAGGCTGCGTGTATGTAAGAATTCTAAGACAAAACTAAACACAAGTAGTCCAGACCTAGAAAAGGCCTTTGGTATTGACAACCAGGGTCTCTTGAAGTCTTGGATGCTTCTTCTTAACAGAAAAGAAAAACAACTGCAAGAAATACCAATATGCAATAAAGCAAACTGAGACAAGACTATGAACTAGAAAGACTCAGACAAGATCTAGAAAGCCCCCTGAGAATGTAGAATTCTGACAGGGAAGAGGAGGACTGCCTCTCAATCTCTGTGACTCTTACATGCTACTAAAACCACTACAACAAGCATTCAAACGTGGGCTGTAGAAGGTTAGGGCATGGGTTATACGCGTGCAAGCCTTCTGCAGGCCGCGTGTACCTCTGTGTGTCCCGATAATTAATGTCAAGCGAAAGTCAAGGAAAAAACTGGTATAAAGAACCAGGTTCCCTGCTAGCTATGACCTAACAGAAAACAAACAAACAAAGAAACAGAAAATATAATCCTTTAAACTACCCAAAAACCACAACTAAATCCAGAAACCCTAAGAGTATCTTCCCCAGCAGGGTCGCCAATTCTATTGTTGGGAAATAATACCCTACGGACTAACAAGCTAGGGCTGAACTTGTATGCTGGTCATGACCTTAAAGAAATCACTTTTAACCTATCACCCCAATACTCAAACCCCTTTTTTCACATACAAGCATGGAAAATACCTACTAACCTTTTTAGCAATGTTTGGTGTAGATCCTCCGTTGCACTTTATCCGCTTGCTTGCACTGCTCCTTCCAAAGACAATCCTACAATCGAGACAAAACACTATGCATGCATGCTATTTTTCTACTTGAGGGTTAGAGATTAAGCATAAATCAAATAAAATATATATAACTCATGCATTGGGACGGAAAAAGTATTCTTTTATTAATCTCAAGATGAATCAACTTACAATAATGATAGAGATTCGCCACCGTTCCTCGATCCTGATACTGGGCTCCTCCTCTTCTTTGTCCTCCAACTACTTTCCTTGAATTCTCCTTAAACATGAGGAAAGGCTAAAGGGTTGGGACAAATGGATTCAGCAATTGGGTAGATTTTCTTTGCTATCTTTTTCCTCCTCCAAATAGTACCCCTACCCCTTCTTTTATAGGCTAGAAGGAGCTAGGGTTTTGGACGAACTCTCGGCCATGCATGGCAGGGAGTTTATGTTAACTGACCCATAGCTTTTTGTCCCGTCGACAACTTTCCTGTTTTTGTGCTTTGTTGGATAAACGCGGGTTGTGGTAGGCCAGCCAATGTTCCAACGCATGCAGTAGTAGGCCTGCCAGCGTGCCAATGCATGCAGTAGTGAGTTAGGGCACGTGTCACTTGATTTAAGAGGATTTTCAAGAGTTTATTCAACATGGCTTTGGAAAGGAAGGGATATGAGTTGGCCTGATGCCAGGTAAGCATGTGTGGTGCAATTTAGGGTTATAACAAGTATGGTCTAGCTAAAGGAAGTTATCCTAAGCTACCACAGGGTCTGACAGACTAGGCAGACCCAAGCTTTCTTCTGACAGAAGGAAGGTGACAATTATACACATGAAGGCAGCAAGAGAGGGAGACAGCAGACAATGGCAGAAGCTCCCAAGGGAGAGGCACGAATCTCTCCATCAAATCATGAATAGAAGGCCATGAGCTTGATGATGAAGAGCATTTGAGAAACCTCACCGAGGCCACAACCAAGTGAGAAGGCTCTGAGTTGTAGAAAATAGGACTCAAACAGAAGCTGAAACAGAGAGAGAGAACCCTCGAGAACTGTGAGAATTCCCTGGTGATATCATGGCTTGGCACGGGGGTGGCCAGAGTGTTAAGAATGAATTCCTCTGAGCCTATGTTCGGGTGGAAGGATGAGCACCCATGGTCAGTTGGTTGGTGGCAACTTGTAATGGATAAGTGATTTCCTACCCTGTGTAATTTAGTTGTAACTATGTATGAATTGGTTATATTGTGCATGCTTTCAGGAACATGAATGAATGCTTAATGGATATACTGTATCCCTTTTATCTCTACTTGGCTATATAATTAGGCAAGTAAGGAATTATATGGGTCAGACATGACCTATTCTCATAAATTCTTGAGTTCTGTAGCATCTTAAGCTAGAGCCATGAACCATGAGCTCGTCGACCTTAGGTGTAGTTGTATGTATGATGGTTTACTCATCTATTCGATCTAATCCCCTTGGAGGATGGATTTTGTTAAGCTCATGAGAGGTAGTGCCAATATGCATAGGCTCTCTGCGATCAAATAGAACCCTAGAACCCCTTGATGAAGGAGTGCAGTAGTTGTGTTGAAGACTCTTCTAAGAGTCAAATCCAGGAGAAAGAGTGCAAAGTTCTCAAGTCCTTCATAGCTGACGAAGCTCAGGAAGGATAGCGAGTTGAAAATACCGAAAGAAAGTACCCTTACATTTTCTATATGAACAGACGAGATCCTTTCGGAGGATCTAAGGTCTGTCACGATCGCTAGATTGGAGGAAGGAACGTAGGCATTAATTCCTCGACCCCTTTTAACCTTCGCAAGTAGCGAAGGAATCGGGACCATAGATCCCAATATCCATGGGAGTTACCTGGACCATCCATTTCTAGAGGACACATGGTTGTCGGTCGGTGTTTCGGCACCCGAGAAACCCAAGGGCAAGACCCCTTGTCTTTGCAAGTTGCGAAATCTCAGTATATGAAATCCCAAAGTGTTTTAGTGTGAATTGATTTCAGCATTTCGGCACCCACAAAACCCAAGGGCAAGACCCCTTGTCTTCACAAGTCATGAAATCCCGGTATGTGAAATCCCAAAGCGGTGTAGTGTGAATTGATTTTGGCATTTTGGCACCTAGGAAACCCAAGGGTATGAACCCTTGTCTTCGCAAGTTGCAAAATCTCGGTACGCAAAATCCTGGTATGTGAAACTCCGAGTCGGCTTATCGTGAATAGGAATTTGGGGTTTGAAAAGGGAAGGGGATGGCAGTTCGTTGTTCTCTTGAGTCCTGAAAGCTGAAGGCTAGGGCGGACAGGTGGCACATCCCAGATGTAGGAGCCACATGGATGAAAAGTGGTACATCCCAGAACAAGGGTCACTTGGAGGTGACAGGTGGCGTGTTATCGTCATAGGGAAGGAGTCAACACCCCATTGAACTATATCGTGTTTCATGGTTCAACATTCTAGAAGGTAAGGAACACTTGCAACGGGAATTCTGAAGTCATGAAACCCAAAAGAGATAGGCACTAAGACTTGCATCCTAGTCGGAGGTCACATGACACCGAGACAAAGGTGGAGCCAAATACCTTAGCCCATTTCATATTTCAGGGTTTGAAGAGTCGAAAGACTTGACTCTCTTGCATTACGAACTCCCAATTACCGAAATCCCGATACGGCCAGGATCATCGGATCAGGGGGAGACTCGCAGCCATCGATCTCCTCGAAGGTAAGATTTTGGGTTTCAGGATTTGTAGAGTTGAAAGACTTGACTCGCTTGTATCATGAAGTCATGAAATGCAAAAAGGTGCCTAGTTTGTTTGGCCTATGGTCATAACCAACGATCACATCGAGGTGGACAAGGGAAGAACTAGCCTTTGCTAGGCCCCCATAGCACTTTGGGGATTCTGTCCCTCGAGAAGAGGCGAAAAACTTATTATGACGTAGTGGGTGTGTAACAAATTGGTATCATAGCATGGTTACAACACTTGGCCTGGTTGGGCTCATGTACGAGCCGCGTAAAGAAATATTGTTATATGCATTCTCTCTTTAAGAAGAAGGACCAAAAAATGAAACTGTAAATTGGGAATTTCTTTAACCCCTCTGTTAAGATGGTAACTACTCTTATAGGAATAGGAATGCACTGATCAGTGTTATTGATAAGACCTGAGTGTGAATAACAAAGGTGGAATAAATTTCTCTATGAAATTGCACGAGCTAGACAAGGGACTGGAACTGAGTTGCTCTGTTATAGTGTGACGATGGCTACCTACTAAAGAAAGTAGAGTCTCTTGCAATTGAGATGTCTAGTTAGGAAAGAATTAAGATCCAAATGAAGAACTCCTTCATGATTTGGGAAATCTGGTAAGGGCTAGTAGGGTCCTTAGAAGGTTATAAATTACTACATTATTAAAATACTAAACCCTGAGCATATAACTCCTCATGGTTGAGAGAACTGATGAAAATATGTAGTCTCAGATTACCTGACCTATAATGGTTAGGATCGACAACAAGGATTATATGTTTAAACAAGATTAAGAGGAGTCCTTTGTGACTATTTCTAATTCCCAAGAGTGACCCTTGTTGGTTGTTCCCATAAAGAGAGGGTAACATCCATATGAGTTATGACTATGATATTAGTCCTGTAAGTAACTTAAAAGCTTAGAAGAGATAGCGGGAAATTTTGTATGCCAAGTGTGCATATAGAGCACAAGGAGTGCATATAGAAACAAGCTTGTGTTAAAGTTTGAAAGCTCTAGAGGTTGAACACAGAGGATGATTCCAGAAGAGTCGATGCCAAGTTCGTGGCTGGAAGTATTGAAAATTTGAATGGACGGTGGAATTCTCGGAGGGAGGAATACCAAAATTCTGTGAACCGTTAGATCTAGTAGATCAATGGAAAAGATAAGGATGATAACCTCTCATCACTCACAAGCTCATGAGGAATAGTATTAGTTAGATTTGAATCAATTAAAGCCATTGATCTAGAGCTTCGAGGCTTCATCTATTGGGAAAATAGAAGCATAGAATTTCCAAAGTCACACCAGGTAAATCACTGATTCAATCAAGGCCATTGGTTAGCGGATGACCTGAACCGTAGATCCAATGTAATTGGATATTCGGGAGTTGGAGGTTTATAAGTCAACAGGAAGAGTGTTGAGGACTCACATGTCACAAAATCCTGACATCCAACCTAAGTTGTTGGATCGAGATATGTGGTGGATCATTGATATGACACATACACATTTTGGGGATTCAAAATCGAGATTTAAGGGGTGAAGACTCCTGCAGAATCTCTAAAGGTGGAAAGTTAGGATTTGATTAGGAGCATTGATTGCTATAGAGATCTGGACCATGGGATCCAGTTTGTTGAACCCTCATGGATCAGAATTTTTTGGAAACGATGGGGCGTTGTCTATGGATTCTCCGAAACGTGGGATCCCAACGCATGTCTAGGAATTGACCCCAGGTTCTGAGCAAAGGGTCATGTGAATAAAAGAGCCAAGAAAACCTTAGCTTTGATCTTTCAGGTTTTCAGATTTTGGGGATCGAGGAACCAGAGTTCCTTGCAACATGAATCCAAAAATCATGAAACACGAAGCGCCTTTTTGTTCGGATCGTGGTCACCGTCGGTGGTTGCATGAGGAGAAGGCGTGAGCTAGTATGATGAATACACATGAGTTGAATGTAGTGTGAAGCTTCATAATAGGAAGCCTGATATTAATATCGGTAAGGTATGAATGATATTAAACGTGCAAGTAATGCACATGTATGATGTAAGAGTAGAAGTATACTAGAGACCCAATATGATTTCCCCGATGAGCGAAATATAAAGCAAGTATTGCTCTTGTCTAGATTAAATGAATACTATGGAGGCATAGTTGAATCCATTCTAGGGAGTCATGAAAGTTATATTCCAAATAATAGCCTGAGGGGAATGTATTCCATTTCCTCAGGAAGTACCAATATAATTAGATGAAAGGGTAAATGAGTAAAGATTCTCTCTTGTCATAATAAGAGACAAATGATTATGCCTTTAAGCATCACATGAGAAGGATTGTGAATGAATCTGAATTGATTGATCTTAATAGTAAAGATGCATGTGGGTTGTAAAATATACCTATGGAAACTGCACACAGGCTTACGATTATGAGTATAGCTAAGTACATTGTAGATGTAAGTTAGCGAAAACCTAGAACATGTGCTAATGCATAATCTGGAATACATACCAGAAAGGTATGTCTATGTCCCTTAAAGAATGCTTATTAACATGCTGAAGCTAATTCGAGCTTGAGGCCATCACAGATAGTGATGGATATGCAACAAGGAAGTTGCATGCCGAAGGAGTTCCCGATGGAGGAACTATGTAAGGAATTTGTCAAAAGGACAAAGTCACAACCCTAATAATTGTTGAAGGTTGAACAATGGGCTGCAAGGCCTATCCATATATATATAAGAATCATGGATTACATTTTGAAAGAATCATGTAATTAATAGGAGACTAACAACCGAATATTGACCATTCTGGTAATCGAATGGAAGTGTATAGGATGCACATGTTCATGATTCATTATGAGCAAAGAATTTTTATTAAATCATGTTGCAGTATCCCAAAAAGGGTTAGGGTGAGGCCTAACCAAGGCTGCTAAGAAAAAGAGAAGTTGCAAAAACCAGTATAGTTGGTAAGAGGCAAGTAAATCCCCTGAGTATGATTAAAAGAATAAATGAGTATGTTTAACTGATAAGGATTGGTTGAAGCTATGATTAAGGAAAGGTAGGGAGACCTTAGAGATAACTCGACTGGGCTGAAAATCCCCAGGCGATGTAGAAAGAATTCGAAGAAGGGGAGATGCCTCAATCCTTTCCTTGTTGTACATTATGTTTTATATGGGATGAGAAAGCTAGTACATTGATGAACGAAAATGTTTTGACACCATATTAATGATCATCGTAATGCTGTGAAAATGATTGAGAATTGTTGTGTTGCACTCATGAAAACATTAAGGACAGTGTGATGAAGTACATACATATATGTTGAGACATGTTTGAAAATATTTTATTAATTTAATGCTATGGTAATTGCATTTTAATTTACATGACGACTAATGTGCTTATGGTGCATGTCATGTGTAGAAAGAAATAAGATTGGAAATATCGAGAAAGACAGTTGCCAATAATGAGAAACCTCAATCAAAGGATGACTATGAGAAGGTTCTTGTGGAATGATTATTGAAGGGACTTAAAAGTCCCCATGGAGCACCACTAATGGGATAATATCAAAGAGAGAGTGCTAGCAGCCAAGAATTGGTATAAAGATATTCGTGCCTATGTGTCACAAGGTATGAAGAGATTTGGTAGGAACCCCTTCTGAAATATTTTATTGTCTTAATGTTATGCATGAATTTTGAAAGGAAGTGGTATGCCTTGGATACCCAAGTAAGGTATGACTCAGGAAGGAGAACCTGAATGATGGAGGTATGAACCTCTGGTAGTAAACATTGTTTGTAACCCTTGGAAGAATTCATGAACTGATATGTCATGAATGCATGGACAATCAAGGAATGCGTAAAGGCATTCATGTGAAACTTTTGAATTCATGTGTACTGATTTGGGATTGTGATCGACCTATAGCAGGCAATATGGTCCTGCTGTAAGAATGAAACAAAAATGAATAAACCATATGAGGAAAAGGTTGGTTAAATTCCAACACCCCATGGCCAAGAACCAGTCATAAAGTGTGGCAAACTTGAATAACAATGAAAGAGTGCATTGGGTATGAATGTGGCCATGGATAGTGGCACATTTGTTAAAACCCTTTGAAAAGTTGAATTACGTTTTGAATATATATGTATATATATATATATATATATATATATATATATATATATATATATATATATATATATATGTACATGGAAAATCTAACAATTTTTTTGGTTGATTGAAGAATGAATTACACAAAGAATAGGGTCATGGATATGGCAGTAAGGTAAGCCCATAGGAAAGATCGATTGCCTGCTGAGCAAAACTACAAGGAATGGTATTTCCTTTTGAGAAAGTGAATTTGATTGTTTGTATGCAAGATTCTGAAATTGTTGTGACAATGTTGTAAAGGTGCAATAAAATGTATGTGCATGAGAACTAACAATTTGATTAGCTGAGGAATGATTGTGGGAAGAAGGAGTCTTGGATATGGCAATGTTGTAAGCCCATAAGGAAGACCAATTTCCTGCTGAGCTAAAATGTTATGGGAAGGAAAGTCCCATAATTATGAGTCTGGTTCCTGTGCGGAACAAATATGAAAATAAATTGTGGAATAGGAAATATGTAGGTGATAGATTTGCAATAGAATTCTGAAAGTTAGAATTTATAATGATGTCTCACGAACCTTGTGTACCTATGATACAAGTGAGAAGAAAAGATTTGTCCTGAAAGGACAGATGAAAGCTGTCACATCTGAAAATAATGAACATGGCTACTGTTGAACCAGGAGAACCCCGTGATAAGTCATGATCCCCGAACATACATTGTGTTGAGGTAACACAAGCCGGAGGGATGCCTCGACAAAGTAAGTCTGAGGGACGCCTCAACTTTAAGACTCGATAGAGTTTCCAAAATTCCTTCTGTGTGAGAAAACCTTGGAAGGGAAAGATGGATCGCCCGAAGGACTGTATAGCAGTGAAGGGGATGCCTGAGCCTAGGCCTGGAGGGTGATTGACCACAAGGAAGATGAAACCATGATAGCTCTTGTGAGCTATTGAATTGGAATCATGCACCCAATGGGTATGTTAAGGAAAGTGATGAGCTTGGATAAAAAAACTACCACGTGGATACAGATCCACAAACTGCATAGATAAGTATTGTGCTAAGATTATGAAATTTTCCTTTTTAATTTTGAACAACAGTAAGATGTCTTTGCACAAAATTGTGGTTAATATGCTTGTGTCCAAGAATTATTGAAGGAAGACGATGAAGACTCGGATCCTGAAAAAGGACTTGACTGAGGATAAAGGTCAAGACTTATGAAGTGGTTGAATGAGGAAGGCATGACAGGTGTTTTGAGAAAGAACAAAGACGACGGTGTTCCTTTAAGGGGAAGGGAATTGGAACACCCTATTTTCTCCAATTTGTAATTAATCATAAAATAGGAATTACCATGCTAATGCATGAGGAAAATGTAAATTTATTATTGATTGATTTGCCAATAACTGACTGTGGGGGTGAAGCCTTGAAAGTACTAGCCATGATATCACTAGGGGAGAGAAATCAGTTAATGAGGCAAGGACTGGTGGTTGAACTACCAACCACTCTAATGAATGGGAGTATGGTATAGTTGTAGGAAGTCATCCTAAAGTATCGTAGGGTCTAATAGACCAGGCGGACCCGAGCTTCCTTCTGACAGAAGGATGGTGACAATTATACAAACGGAGGCAACAAGAGAGGGAGACACCAAACGATGGCGGAAGCTCCCAAGGGAGAGGTGCAAAACTCTCCAGCGAATCACAAATGGAAGGTCACGAGCTTGATGCCGAAGAGCATCTAAGAAACCTCATTGAGGCCACAACCGAGTGAGAAGGCTCTCAGTTGTCAAAAATAGGATCCAAACAGAAGCTGAAATAGAGAGAGAGAACCCTCGCGAACTGTGAGAATTCCCTGGTGATATCATGGCTTAGCACGGGGGTGGCCAGAGTGCTAAGAATGAATGCCTCTGAGCCTATGGTTGGGTGGAAGGAAGAACACCCACGATCAACTGGTTGGCGGCAACCTATAATGGATAAGTGATTTCATACCCTGTGTAATTTAGTTGTAACTATGTATGAACTGGTTATATTTTGCATGATTTCAAGAACATGAATGAATTCTTAATGGATATACTATATCCCTTTTATCTCTATCTGGTTGTATAATTAGGTAAGTAAGGAATTATATGGGTTGGACATGACCTGTTCTCATAAAGTCTTGAGTTTTGTAGCATCTTAAGCTAGAGCCACGAACCGTGAGCTCGTCGACCTTAGGTGTAGTTGTATGTATGATGGTTTACTCATCTAGTCGATTTGAGCCCCTTAGAGGATGAAGTTTGTTAAGCTCATGAGAAGTAGTGCTGATATGCATAGGCTCTCTGCGATCAAATAGAACCCCAGAACCCCTTGATGAAGGAGCGTAATAGTTGTGCTGAAGACTCTTCTAAGAGTCAAATCTAGGAGAAATAGCGCAAAGTTCTCAAGTACTTCATAGTTGATGAAGCTCAGGAAGGACAGTGAGTTGAAAATACCAAAAGAAAGTACCCTTATGTTTTCTATTTGAACGGACGAGATCCTTTCAGAGGATCTAAGGTCTTTCATGACCGCTAGATTGGAGGAAGGAACGTAGGAATTAATGCCTCGACCCCTTTTAACCTTTGCAAGTAGTGAAGGAATCGGGACCATAGATCCCAAGATCCATTGGAGTTACCTAGACTATCCATTTGTAGAGGACACATGGCTACCGATCGACATTTCGGCACCCGGGAAACCCAAAGGCAAGACCCCTTATCTTCGCAAGTCATGAAATCCCGGTATGTGAAATCTCAAAGTGATGTAGTGTGAATTGATTTCGGTGTTTTGGCACTCGGGAAACCCAAGGGCAAGACCCCTTGTCTTCATAAGTTTCAAAATCCTGGTATGTGAAATCCCCAAGCGGTGTAGTGTGAATTTATTTCGGTATTTCAGCACCCAGGAAACCCAAGGGTATGAACCCTCATCTTCGCAAGTTGCGAAATCCAGGTACACGAAATCCTAGTATGTGAAACTCCAAGTCGGCTTAGTGTGAATAGGAATTCGAGGTTTGAAAAGGGAAAGGGATGACAGTTCATTGTTCTCTTGAGTCCCGAAAGCTGAAGGCTCGGGCGGACAGGTGGAAAATCCCAGATGTAGGAGCCACGTGGATGACAAGTGGTACATCCCAGAATAGGGGTCACGTGGAGGTGACAGGTGGCATGTTCTTGTCATAGGGAATGAGTCAACACCTCATTGACCTATATCATGTTTCAGGGTTTGACATTCCAAAAGGTAAGGAACACTTGCAATGGGAATTGTGAAGTTGCAAAACCCAAAAGAGATAGGCATTGAGAGTTACATCCTAGCCGAGGTCACATGACACCGAGACAAAGGTGGAGCCGAATAACTTAGCCCATTTCAAATTTTGGGGTTTAAAGAATTGAAAGGCTCGACTCTCTTGCATTACGAACTCCCAGTTAACAAAATTATGATATGGCTAGGACCATTGGATCAGGGGGAGACTCACAGTCATCGATCTCCGCGAAGGTAAGATTTCGGGTTTCGGGGTTTGAAGAGTCAAAATACTTGACTCATTTGTATCGTGAAGTCACAAAATGAAAACTGGCGCCTATTTTGTTTGGCCTGTGGTCATAACCAATGATCACATGGAGGTGGACAAGGGAAGAACTAGCCTACACTAGGCCTCCATAGGAATTCAGGGATTTTGTCCCTCAAGAAGAAGCAAAAAACTTATTATGTCATAGTGGGTGTGTGACATATGACCAGGTGAAAATGTCTAGGTATTCCTGGAAGAGGGCTTTGTAGGCGGTGAGTTCTTCAGGAAAACATGCAGTGCCAATGGTGATTTCCTCGATTTCCAAATTTGATGGAAATATCTATTTTGATGGTTGGGGATATATTGGCCATATTGCCTTCCTTGAAAGTGTCGGGGGCAGGGATAGGGTTATTGAACCAATCTATATGCCCTGATGGGAGAAAATATTTAGTTTTGACTGTGTATATGGGGTGTTGTTTAGGAGGCATGAAGGCTTCCTGTGAAAGAAAGAGTGCTCTATGGTGGAGCACATCCCATGGGCAATCGGGGGTAGTTAACTCCTCGAGGATATCTTTGTCACAATGAAACTGGAGTGAATATAGGGGATTGAGAGGAGTGACCTCGGTGACTATCACTGTGACGTTGTATCCTTCTGATAAAGACGTAGGGGAATTGATGGAGGGGGATTGTGATGGTTCGCTCGACATAAACCAGATATCTAGATATTGTGGGTTAAAAATGGTATTTGGGCATAGAATTTTTGTGGGAAAATGAATTAGAGAATTGGGGGGATTTGGGGGTAACTCCTCATATAAATCATCTAGGAACCATGGGGGAGAAGGGAGTGCATCAGGTTCTGGTGGGAAGATATGAACCATATCAATTGATGGGGTAAGGGTATTTATCAGGTCTATTGGAGGAGAGGGGGTATGATTTTGAATAGGAGCCAATTGACGATGCCTGTATTGAATGATTATAGGACATTGATATGTGAAATGATCAAGTGATTCACATAGAGAGCAAGGACATCTCTTGCGTTCGTTGACTGAGGTTGTGACATAATGGATGTCAGTGACAAGATTTGGGGTGGGTGTTTGCTGAAAGCTCTAGTGTACAACTGTTAGTGTCTGTCGGAATCGAGGTAACATTGGATAATGGTGTGTGTAATGGCCATATTTTGAATAGATGGCACATGCAAATTTGGTTCACAGTCCTTTGTTACTTGTATTATGTGAGATAGCGACAATACTGGAGGAAGTGACGAGCGGTGGTGGTGCTCGAGGGAGTTGGATGAGATTATGTAACTCAAGGAGAGATGGGCATTTGTTGGTGGGGTGTCTGTCTTTATCGCATAGCGCACAAGGAGGTTGGACGCGTGGAGGAAGTGGAGCTATGGGCTCCTTATTCATTCTCCTACCCCCATCTGTAGCAGGGGGGTTAGTGAGTGGGGGTGTCGGGGGTATGGTGGGAGTGAGTATGGGAATATGCATCAAGATTCCTTCTATTTGGGGAGGGAGGGATGGTTGAGGAACCATCTCAGGTGGATGTAAATACCAAACTGGGATTTCTAGCACCATATTAGGAAGGGTAAGCGTTGCAGTGACCTGGAAAGCTTGTACACCTGGTGGGGGGTAAAAGAAAGGGATTTGGGTAATGGCTTAGGGGATTGTTTTCAAAACCAAGATCTGGCCCTGGGGAAGATCAGGAATTGGTCAAGTTGAATTAGTTCCAGGGGATTCCTGAGGGAGAAGTTTTGTGACTAGTGAGACGTCAGGGATGAAAGAGACCTCGGTGGGAGGGAGGCTAGTTTCATATGTCGTTCCGTTGGAGGATACGACACATACTTGTGTTGAGGGATGGAGGACAGGTGGTGCTCCGTGGTAGGTCCCTAGCAAGGATGGGTCTTTGAAGCTTCTGGGGCCCATCTCAATGAGTGGATAGGCATCATGATTAGTGTGGATAAAAGGGAGGATGTTATCGATGTTGGATGAAGGGTTAGGCTCATAATGTGATACTTGATCGACGGTAATGATATTTCCATTATGGGGAAACATCATGGTTCGGAACACAGAAGAGGCGATGGCCTTCATAGCATACATGTAGCAATGACCAAACAATATATTGTAGTCAAGTGGGGCATCGATAACCTCAATGTCAATTAGAACAGTTCCCCCCCCCTCCCGAGCTCGACGGGGACATTTTGGAGGAGTCCTTTGGGGGATGAGGGTCTCCCATCATAGGCTCTTAAGGTAATGGCAGATGGTATGAGTTCAAGGGAACCAAGTTTCTGCCATATGCATTTGGACATGATACAGGTGGATGTGCCTTCATCCATGATGCATCGATGAACTGTAATGTTCCAAATTTTTATAGGGATTTGAAAAGAAATAAGAGCGGAGAGGCGAGGTTCTCCATTGTTGAGGTCAAATGTGATGAGTCGGGTATCGGCAGGGTCAACTTCTCCTAGGGTGGAAAGTAAGGACTTCCACTGGGTGGGACAAGTTTGAAGGATTTCTAAGACTAACATGGCAGCTGGAGATTGTGCCAAGTCATCGACCAAACTGTAATTATGAGCTACCCTAGCTTGAGGATTGTGGACATTCTTGCGCAATGGGATGCGAGGAATATTCTTGCGCAATGGGATGCGAGGAATACAAAGGGGGGTTTCAGTATTAGGGCAAGGAATTATGAGAGGGGGTCCAGTTGTGAATGGAATTTCTTTTGAGGTGGTGGGAGTATATTGAGGGGGTGTGCTATACTGGCGGCTATGTGTTTGCAAAAGGAATTCTTCCTCACTGGTAAGGAGGATAGTGCAATCGACAGAGGTGTCTGTATTGCGATATTGTCCCAACTGTGGTGGGGTAGGCTACATGTATGGTTGGGTATTTATCACCCCTTGGTGTGGGATGGGGTTTTGTAGTACAGCTTGGGGGGGGTTGTTGCACATATGGTTGTGGGGCCTACTGAGGGATGTGGTCCATTCACAAAATCTTTCATCTACTTAAAGTTAGCAATTTGGGGGCAATGGTGAGTATAGTGACCAAACTCACCGCAAAGGGCACAAGGGAAGGTGGTCCTAACATTGTTGTTGTTCCTTCCTTGACGTTTGTTGTTGTTTTCCCCCTTGGGGGTTTTGATTCCCCTAGTTTTGGTTGCCCCCGACAGACTGGTTCTGCTGGGGTTGGTTATGGTTTCCTCCTGGTCTAGGATTATTATTGTTCCCATTTTTTCCTTTCTTTCTAGTATTGTTCGATTGATGTGGTGGATTTGTTGTGTTCAGCTATTCAAAATTTTGATATTGCTGAATGGTAGAGGGTTGAACAAAATTAACCCCAGCGTGCGGTGGTCCTTGTGGTGGAGCCATAGGTTGTGGGGGGCCAGAAAATGGAAAGTACAGATTATGTTGAGGCAATGCTCCATAAGGTACATAGGAGGGTGTGGAGATTTCACTAGTGCTTAGGGTATAGGCTGAGGTAGAGAGAGTACCAACACTTGGTTGGATAGGTGGGTGGTTTAGGGGTGCCGACAGGGGTCCACTTATGGGTGGAGGCATGGCAACAGGGTATGGTTGTTGATAAGGGGGAGGAGGATAATAAGGGATTCCTCCATATGCCAACAGATATTGTGGTGTGCCATACATGGGTGGTTGTTGAGGTGGTGGGTTGTGGTGTGTAGTGTTACCAATCAATCTGTCTGCTGAGTGAGACATCCCAGGTTTGTATTGGCCAAATAGAACAGGTCTTGGGGTGTCCGGGAGTATCATGTATAGGTATTTGGACTGGGTGTAGATGATTTCAAACTGTTGGGTCTTGCTAATGGATTCTTCTTCAGTCTATGGTAAGGTGTTTTCCACATCTTTGGCAAGGAGGGAAACAAGTGATTTGAGGAACCAATTGAGACATTTTTGGGGGGTAGCGTTAGCTTTGTAGAAGCTATGTTGTCGATGCCATTCATGGATCTGGTCGACAATATGTGTAGAGGTGGTTTGTTTGAAATATGAGAGTACTTCAAGGCCATTGTCATGACGAATGAGTAATTGAAAGAAGGTCAAAAATTCTTTGGCCAAGGATTCAAAAGTCGCGTGGGACCCAGATTTTTCTTCGACACACCATTTGGTGGATGGGACAGTGAGTGTACATTGAAATAACCTCAATCAGATGGAATCATCCATGATATTGTTTGAAGAACACCATAGGTGAAATGTCATGATATGGTTGGTAGGATCATCTCCTTCGTTTCCTTCAAACTTGGGGATGTCTGAAGGGATTTTGGTAGGCATTGTCGGCTATGTGGGGTTGTGCAATATGGCATCATTGGTGAGTTTAGTCAGATCCGGTATGTTGAGGGAAGCTAAATATGGCATATGGGGTGGTGACGTAGGATTAGTTCTAGACATAGTGTGAGTGTTCTGAGTACCTGAACCTTGGAGGGGACTAGGTGGGTTTGTACTTCCCCCTTGAGAGGAAGTTTCCCCCCCGCTTCCATGTAAAGGAGAGTGAGTGGAAGGTGGACCTTGGGAATTGGATCCAAGTAAGGTGGAACCAAGAAAATTTGATCCCAAGACAGTGGCACTCATAGGAGTGTCAGAAGGTGGAGCCGATGATTTGGCAAGACTAGGAACTCCCCTTACAATAGGAGGGAGATTTAGCAAACGTCTAGAATGATGGGGGTTCTATGGGTCCCCTATGATGTCCGACTAGCTGAGTGAATGGATGTGAATGAGGGTGAGAGAAATAAATAAACAAGAGCCTTTACTGCAATTTTTCAACTTTACACGATATATATCCAAATCAAATGTAATCAGAAGGGCATCATACATAAAGTGTTTTGATAAAGAAGCATATATGTGGATAGGTGTATTTTGTCTGCATGGGGGAACAAAGAAAACAAATGCTTGTGTCCTAAAAGACGTAACACCCTTCCTCTCAAAATAACATTGGACCTTCCAATAACAATCGACGGTGGGGTTTGAAGCCACCGGAAGAGAAACTAGTGAATGATGAAGCAATCAGTTATAATGAGGGGTAGAGGGGGAATATCCCGAAAGAACTGGCGATATTTCCCAATAGCCACACAAAATTCAATCAGGGCGAAATTGCAATCCACAATTTCCACCTGGGTAGATGTCCTAAAATTTGGTCACTAGGTACCTCGGTCAAAGTGTGACATTTAGATTTTTGGCCTAAGAAATGGGTCACAGGCTGGATCCCTTCCAAGAGGTGGGTGCCTCAAGGGGGGACACACAGAACAAATGGACCTCAGCCTTCAACCCTTCATGGGTATCTCCCTGCCTTATGGTGTTAGGAACACTTGACTTAGAGGATTTAAAGTTCCCTATTTGACAACTTCTATTGTTTTGAAAATGTGAGAACCAGATAGCGGGGAGTTATTTGGATGCCTATCCCCGAAATCCTACCTAGACTAAAAGATTTCTTTTGGCACCTCCTGTGGAGGAAAACGTAGTGAGTTTTTAGAAAAAATTTAGATGTGGTTGTTTGAGAGATTAGGGGTGTGAGCCAATCTCGTTGAAATTAAGTGGGAGTGGATAGTTTTGTCAAGAAAATGGTGGGGTGTTTCAGAATCCCTTTGGAGGAAACTTACTTCAACCTCCACATTTCGAGATGAAAACTGTGTGAGTGAGAAGTGAATTTTGTGTGTGAATGAGTGAAAGTGTGCCAATTTTTTAATGAATTAGGTGTCACCTTGTTGCATGTGGAATTCGCTTGGTCCTTACAAGTCTTTGATTACCTATTTAACTAAATGTCATTGGTACAACCTTGCAGAATTCAAAAGTCCCTAGGAAGCTAGCATGTGTACATGTGGGTCCTTTACTATTCCTTTAACTCCCTAATGTGATTTAATCTAAGAAAGATTTGAAAATATCCTAGATTGTGATCATGTGGGCATGTATGGGCCCATTACAAAACCTTTAAACTTCCCTAGTGATTTAATCTAAGAAAGTAAATTTCAGCACTATCCTATCTTTGTAGCATGTGGG
Organism: Picea engelmannii; assembly: GCA_009831015.1. Classification (NCBI taxonomy): domain Eukaryota; kingdom Viridiplantae; phylum Streptophyta; class Pinopsida; order Pinales; family Pinaceae; genus Picea; species Picea engelmannii. The sequence goes on along the minus strand of ML789986.1, from coordinate 320,720 downwards.
CATGTATGGGCCCGTTACAATCTTGAGATGTGTTTGAAAAATAAACTAAGAGGAGTCATGAGGGGGCTATTGTCCTCTCCTAAAGATTTTATCTTTTTAAGGGAGATGAAATTGTATTTCAACCTCTTTTTGATTCTCAAGATCGCTTTGGAATGCGAGAGAAGAGCATACTCAACGTTTGATATCCAATTTCTAGTCCCAATGCAAGTTTTATATGTGATGTAGAATGATTCCAACTTTTAGTCAAAGCAAGCCATCCATGTGGAAAAATAAAAAGCAAAAAAGAGGAAAAATAATGATTATTAACCCCTAAGTGCCTATGTGTTTTGACTAATCCCTTTATATGAGAGCGAATGTAAGTGTGGTGCAGATTACAATATGCACGGAATAATCTTTAAAAAGGCTATGGGCTTCAACAAATCATAAAAAAGATTACAATGTGTATGTTTTTGCACAGGTGAGTAGGTTTCAGACTAGACAGAGGTGCTCTGAGTGCCAATGCGCGAACTGAAAAGGAATTTTGAGCGCAGGTGCGTAGAAGGCACTGAGTAATGCAGTGATTTTGGTGCACGTGTGCACGATGCACGACTATGGGCCAATAAACCCGCGTACAACTGTCACACGACCGTGAAGAAAATTCTGGATGGAATTCTCTCAACTCAACTTTGAATTTGATGTTTTGTAGGTCGGCTTGGGCCGGTTATGGTACCCGCAGGTTAAATAAGTAAAAAGAAGAGCTAAAATAACCCAAATGGGGTAGGAAATTGATACCTTTCCATAGGGGAGTCATCAATCTGTTGTGCCTCTTTTGTCACCTAAATGAGCAAAACAGAAGTGCTTACAAGCTTAGTTGGGCTAGCTAAGAAAGACAACAGTAAAAGAAATGGTTAGAAGAATAAACATAAAAGACTAAGATAAGAATTAAACTAGGAAGGGAAAAAACAATTAAACTATTGTGCATAAGGACATAAGAACAAGAAACAAACAAGACTCATGTCACCAATGGAAATGATTGTATTCGTGAAAAGAGAACACCAAAGAGAAAGGGGACTTTGGGTCCTTTCTTCCTCCAAGGGAGGGCTCTTGGACCCCCAAGATTGAGCTCTTCTTACAACTTGAAAACTTGAAAGAAATGGTGAAAGAATCCCAAGCTAACCCACTCAAAAGGTGATGTGGATTTCCCAAATGGAATGGTGCTAGTATGCTCTTGATGAGAAAAGAGGTTTCCCCAAGAGAATAGCAGTAGCATAACCTTGCAAATGAATTCCTTGAAGATGTAGTGCACCCATGGCCTTGTTTTATAGCACCACTTTGAGGTATTGTGAAACCAACTTTTAGTGTGAAAAGGGGATGTTTAGGGCACATTTAGGTCTTTGACCAGCCACCCAGCCGGATCTAGCCAAGATTTGAATGTCAAATCGACTTGGAAGTTGAACCAGAAGTGGGTGGGAGGCTGACCAACATCATAAATGCACCGTTCTCAGGTGTGTGCGGATTTTAGCATCCACAATCGTGCATCGTGCGCATGTGCACTTTTCCTACATTTCTTTATGGTGCATGTGCACATGTGCCCTGTATAGTCATAGCGCATTCTGATTTTATAACTGGTTGGATATTTTTGGACCTTTTGGAAATGTTTTTTTGGTAATTTTGGTCCATGGGTGAACTAATAGTTGTTTGAAGATGCTGGATTCCTGTAACCATTTGCGAATGAGATTTAAGTGATAGAAGAGATGGAACAAAAGATAGAATATAAAACTGTCAACCACCTACACACAAGAAGAAGAACAAGTAGGGAATTTAGACTAAATACTAACATTGGGGATTTCAATATGGGAGATATTATACTAGATCTAGGATCCGAAGTGAATGTACTACCAAAATCTACATGGAAATGCATGGGAGAACCTACAATGGGATACTCAACTGTTCAATTAAATCTAGAAAATCAACATAGAGTCCTACCAATAGGTAGACTAAAAGGAGTGGCAGTAGATCCGGATGGTGTGTGCACTAAGGCAGAATTTGAATTCATCAAAATAGTAGATGGCACAAAACCTTACCTAACACTACTTGGTCTGGATTGGGCATTCAACAACTAGGACATAATTAACTTAAAAACTAGAAAAATGATATTTGAGTTGGGGGACTACAGGGTCATAGCCCCACTCGACCCATCGAAAGGTGAGAGGTTCATAGAACCCACTTGTCTGGATTGAGAGGAGATCATCCAGTTGTACAGAACAACTACTCACGATGCAGACTATATAAACCCAACTGCAGACCAAGTACTCAGTTGGCGGAGCATTACTTCATGTACAACAGACTCAGACAACGGGTTAGAAAACTGGTAGCAAAGACTACACGAAGTATCCACGAGAAGGTGTGCCAGAATAGACCTCGCAGTAAGGTGGATTTGCACAGAAATCAGAGAACCACCCAGTTTTCATAGGATAAATGATTTGGACTTTCTTGACACAATATGAAGATGAAGTATTAGAAAACTAGATATTGCTAGAACTAGATTTATCACTAAAGGATACACCCGAAAGATGGTGGGGTGCACACAAAGAGACTATCACATATTGGTACCATTGTATGTGATTATTGCGCATAAGGTTTGGTGTAGAACATATAGGTAACAAACAAAAGAAATATGATGGACTAGGAACACCAGCAGAACACCTGGAGGCATGTAAAACACTATGGAAAATCATGCCACCGGAGGAATGGTCTCACCACTTCATTCATACTTTAGAGGGCATACCAGCGAATTGGTATACGGACCAGGAAATGTGTAAAGTGTTAACGTTTTAGCTCGGGAGGTACTCCGCATGTTTTTTTTTGTATGTGGATGCTACCTTAATGTTTACACTACCAGGCGCTTAAATTTGTAATAGTTTTTATAAAGTTATTTAAGTGGTTCTTTTATTAAAGTGACTTTTTTAATAAAGTGTACCTTCTATTTTTAAAGTGACTTTATTTTCATAAAGCACTTATGTAATAAAGTGAAATTTACTTTAATTTTAAATGAGACATTTTGGAGGGAATGAATCATGACCCTTGATCTTGGAAAAGGCAATATCTAATCTTGGCCTTTGGATCTAGGGTTAGGGAAGGTGAAAAGACACTTTTGGAGGGAAAATGTTATTTTCAGATTATAAAAGAATGCATTGGGTAGTGTGCAAGACATGTTGTGAATACATTGGGAGGATGTTGAGAGCACATTGGGAGGAGAGTTAGAGAAATTTTCTGAGCATGCTTGAGAGAGGAAAGTGAGCAGCAAAGAGGGCACATTTTTTCGAGGAAAGTGGGCACGATTCCCGAGAAAAACATTATGTGAATTTTTGGCCAAAATAATTTTCTACTGTGCAAGGCCATACTGTATGGATCTGTATAGTCCGTACAATTCCATACAGTCCATACAGATTTGGTACAGAAATCAAGGAAATGTTTGGCATGGTTTTCAAGGCATTTTTCAGATTTTTGGTGGCCGTTTTTAGGCCGTACGGAACAATTTGTACACCGGACTGTGGGCACGAAAAACAAGGTATGGAAGAGGCTAGACAAAGGTACGGTTTTGGCACGAAAGATGAGGTAGATTTCTGTGGGACAGATTTGGTGCTGTGAGGTATTTTCCTTGGCTAGAAATGTTGTTCTGTTGCTGATATGTACTTTCCTTAAGCATAATAATAAGATCTCTCTCTCTCTCTCTCTCTCTCTCTCTCTCTCTCTCTCTCTCTCTCTCTCTATCTGTCTCATTGGGTTTCCCCACATTGGGGTTTTCCCTAGCATTTGCCTAAATTTCTGTGAGTTATGGGTTGATGTCCACTGTGTATTTCCCCTGCATATTTTTCTTAGAAATGTGTATTTTTTCTTATGGAAATTTCTAAATGTGGGATTTTGCATTTATGAAGTTTATGAAGACAATTATCTCTAGGTTTCTAAGTGTTTGACAGAATATTAGTTTGCTGATTTTTTGTCATTAAAAATCTACATGGTATTAGAGCTTGGGTTCTGAGTGACAGTGGGCAGTGTGATATTTGGGCAAAAGGGTGTGATTTTTTTCCTTCAGTTGTGACAGGGAATATGACTGCAAGCATTAGATATGAGGATCGGTTGGATGGCATTTCCAACTACTTGCAGTGGAAGGTTTGTTTGTCAATCGTTTTCAAGGAGAACAATATCTATAGCTATGTCAACTTTGTTGTAGTAGCTCCCACAATAGATCCTGTTTCTTTGGACTTGCATGAGACCAAAGAAGCCAAAGATTAGAGGATTATTCTGGATGGGGTGAAGGATCACCTTATCCCACACTTGGCTGAGAAAAATACTACTAAGGAGATGTGGGATGCACTTAAGAACTTGTTCAAGGCAAAGAATGAGAAACAGAAGATGGCCTTGAGGGATAAGTTGCATGATACCAAGAAGGGTAAGGAGGAGAATGTCTCTTCTTATCTTACATGGGTGGCTCAAGTTAAAGATGAGATGGCAGCTATTGGAGAGGTTATTCCAGATTCTGAGTTGGTGAGGATAGCCTTAAATGGCTTCACCAAAGATTTGGAAGTCTTCATGAAGTCTGTGGTGGGTCGTGAGCATCTACCAAATTGGAGCAGACTGTGGGATGATTTCACTCAGGAGGAGATCCGAGAAAGATCTTAGAGAAGTGATCAGAAAATAGACAGAGCTGATGAGAATGTTGCTCTTATGGCAAAGAGAAAGAAGAAAGGAAGCTTTGGAAGGGACTTGAGTAAATTCAGATGCTATTGTTGTAACTAGTTGGTGCACCTTGCCTCTCATTGTCTTGAGAGGAGGAAGAAGAAGGAGTCATAGGAGCCTGAGACAACTACTACATCAACCATAGAGGATTTTGCTTCAAAGTTCAATAGGGAATTTTCTTTGGTTACCCTAGTTTCCAGTGTTTGCAGCGGAGGATTCAGAGGTGATATCAGATGGATTGTGGATAGCGGAGCCTCTAACCACATGACGTGAATATGGAAAGTATTCCCATATTTCATAGAGATTGGTCCTGGCTGACAGGTGGTAAATAAAGGTGGTATGGCGAGAGTTGTACATGGAGTTGGGAATTTCAGATTCCAAATCGAGTTTGGGGGACTCTTGGAGATTGATGGAGTTCTCTTTGTTCTAGGGTTGAGTGTTAACTTTCTCTCATTCTCAGCCTTGTAGGATGTAGGATATTGCGTATTGTTCAAGAGGGAACATGTCTTTATATACAGAGAGGGAGTGGACCCGGTAGAGATGCAGCTGATTGGTAACTGGGTGAACAGGTTGTATATATTGAGAGGACAACCTTTGATATATGATTCAGCATTGGATGAGGAGCATGAGGAGGCTTCTGAGACTGCGGTGGTGCCAAGGTATTAGTCTTGCATTTCGAGAGAAGAGACTGAGTCTCTTCTGAGAACTGGCAGAAGGCTCAGCCAAGTTGATTGAAATGATGCTCAAGATGAAATAAGCTCATGGTTTCGGGAGGTTGCTAGGAGAAGATATTCTAGTCCAAGTTATGTGCAGATGTTGCGGATGGCTCCAAGTTCAAAGGGAGCTCCTACATAGCACAGTGTGATGAGACCAGATGATGGATATGGCAGCGAGTACATCCATCGCTAAGAGGGAGTGTTATCTTTTTAGCTCGGGAGGTATTCCATATATTTTGTCTTGTATGAAGATGTTACCTTAATGTTTACACTACCAGGAAATTAACTTTGTAATAGTTTTTATAAAGTTGTTTAAGTGGTTCTTTTATTAAAGTGACTTTTTTAATAAAGTGTACCTTATATTTTTAAAGTGACTTTATTTTCATAAAGAAATTATGTAATAAAGTGAAATTCACTTTAATTTTAAATGAGACATTTTGGAGGGAATGAATCATGACCCTTGATCTTGGAAAAGGCAAGATCTAATCTTGGTCTTTGGATCTAGGGTTGGGGAAGGTGAAAAGACACTTTTCGGGGGAAAATGTCATTTTTAGATTATAAAAGAATGCATTGGGTAGTGTGAAAGAAATGTTGTGAATACATTGGGAGGATGTTGAGATCACATTAGAAGCAAAGAGGGCACATTTTTTGAGGAAAGTGGGCATGATTCCCGAGAAAAAAAAATTATGTGAATTTTTGGCCAAAATATTTTTCTGTTGTGGGAGGTCATACTGTATGGATCCGTACAATTCGTACAATTTTGTACAATTCATACGATTATGTACAGTCCGTACAACCATACGGATTTGTCACGTAAATCGAGGTGATTTTTGGCATGATTTTCGATGCATTTTTCATATTTTTGGTGGCTTTTTTGAGGCCATAAAGAACAGTCCATACAGTGGACTAGGGGCACAAAAAACGAGGTATGGAAGAGGCTAGGCAGAGGTATGGTTTTGGCATAGAAAATGAGGCAGATTTTTGTGGGACAGATTTGGTGTTGTGAGGTATTTTCCTTGGATGGAAATGTTGTTTTGTTGTTGATATGTACTTTCCTAAAGCATAATAATAATCTCTCTCTCTCTCTCTCGTTGGGTTTCTCCACATTGGGGTTTTCCTTGGCATTTGCCTAAATTTCTATGAGTTATAGGTTGTTGTCCACTGTGTATTTCCGCTACATATTTTTCTTAGCAATGTGTATTTCTACTTATGGAAATTTCTGAATGTGGGATTTTGCATTTATGAAGTTTATGAATACAATTATCTCTAGGTTGCTAAGTGTTTGACAAAATATTAGTTTGTTGAATTTTTGTCATTAAAAATCTACATAAAGGTACCAAGACATGGGCAACACTCCAACAAAAATTTATAGTCACTTTCTCATTTGAGCATGAGAAGCCCAATATAGACGCGGCCCTGAAACAGATCAGATATGTCATATTCATTGAAGAAACGGAAGTGGAATTTATCACAGAGGTACAGCAGTGGAATAAGCATACAGTCAAGGATCTACTGTCATTCTACCATGTACAAGAGGAATCCATGGATGAAGATGATCTACACGATATCCAAATAGAAGAAGTCGAAGGTGAGAGAGATGTGGAAGGACCACCCTTAGAGTTAGAGATCATCTCTGCACCAATCAAGATAAAGAAGGTTAACATAGGGACCATCGAGTAGCCCAAAAATGGTTAGCATTGGAGACTACTGGGACGAACAGACACTAGAAAGCATCACATAATTATTGTGCGAATACAATGACCTTTTTCCCACAACCTTTACATAGATGAATGGCATAGCCGTAGAATTAGGATAAATGAAGATACCACTCAGACCTAATGCGAGACCCATTAAACAACGACCATATAGATTGAAACCCATATATAAATAGAAAGTTAAAGACGAGATTGACAGGATGCTTGAGGACGGCATCATCGAACCAGTCAAAGAATCTGAATGGATAAGCCCGATGGTAATATAGGACAAGAAATAGGGAAGAGGGATTAGGATATGCATTGACTTGAGGAATTTGAATGATGCATGCCTACACGACCCATTCTCCACACCGTTCATGGATGAAGTACTTGAGAATGTAAGAGGCCATGAATCCTACTCATTCAGCGATGGATTCTCAAGATATCGTCATATTAAGATAGCATAGGACGATAGACACAAGACCACATTCGTGATAGAATGGGGATCTTATTAGTATACAGTCATGTTGTTCGGACTAAAGAATGCACTTGCGATATTTTCTAGAGTGGTCATCGCAGCATTTAAGGAATTCATCCATCAATTCCTTGAAGTATAACTGGATGATTGGACAGTGTATAGCTTACTAAAAAACCATGTGGAAGTTTTACGAATGATGTTAGAATGATGCAGACAGTGCTAGATATCACTGACTATCAAGAAATGAATATTTGGAGCACCATTTGGGATACTATTGGGACACATAGTATGTAAACAGGGTTTTCTAGTGGATCTGGCCAAAATTGCAGTCATCGTTAACCTACCAGCACCAAAAACAGTTTGCCAACTAAGAGCAATGTTAGGACATATAGGATATTACAGGAAATTCATCAAAGGCTATGCATAGATTATAGCACCAATGGAAAAATTGTTAAGGAAGGATACAAAGTATCAATGGAATGACGAGTGCCAACATGGTCTAGATACCCTGAAAGAAAAGATGGTCACTGCACCAATATTGGTATTTCTAGATTGGGAGAAGACATTACATGCACATGTAGATGCATCAGTGATAGCACTTGGAGCTATCTTAGTGCAACCAGGAGTAGGAGACTTGGATCACCCGATAGCATTCACAAGAAGAAAATTATTAGACTCAGAACATAATTATAACATGACAGAAAGAGAAGGCCTAGCTATGGTTTATGCACTACAGAAATACATGCCTATTGGGAAAACACTTTAAGATGTTTACAGATCACTTAGCCCTGAAATACCTAGTCAACAAGCCAGTGTTGGTGGGAAGAATTTGTCGATGGTTATTGTTATTTCAAGAATTCAACTTTGAGGTAATAGTTAAACCAGAAAAACTGAATGCAGAATGTGACCACCTATCGAGGGTCACAAATGGAGAGGAACCAATGAATTTAGAAGACAACTTTCTAGATGCATAGTTATTCTCAGTACAGATTGTTGATGATTTATTTGTGGAGATCATCCAATACTTGAGCACAGGTACTATGCTGCAAGAATATACCACTATGCAGAAGAAGAACCTAGTAGTCCGCGCAACTGACTATCAATTGATCGCAAGACATCTATACAACATGGGTGCATATATCATCTTATGAAGATATGTACTAGACCACGAACGACCAAGAATTTTAGCAGAAGCCCACGAGGGAATAGAAGGAGGGCATTATGCAGGAAAAGATACCGCACAGAAGGTACTACGTGCAGGATTATGGTGGCCAACGATCCACAGAGACTTGAAAGAGTACTGTCAGCAATGTGATGTTTGTCAAAGGGTAGGCAAACCCAACAAAAGTGACAAGATTCCACTATGACTGCAAGTGACACTTCTGGAATTTGAAAAATGGGTGATAGACTTTGTGGGACCCATTAACCCACCAGCCTAAAGAACAGGGGTGATATATATTATCATCACGATGGAATACCTAACAAGATGGGCGGAAGCCACACCAGTAAAATATTGCAGCACAGAGACAACTGCACACTTTCTTTTTGAACAGGTAATTACTATATTTGGGTGCCCAAGAATTTTGATGAGAGACCAAGGAATGCACTTCATAAATAACACCATCGGAGTGATGCTCGAAGATTTTGAAGTTCATTACCAAAAAATCACACTGTATCATCCACAAGAAAATGGCATGGTAGAATCCTTCAAGAAAATTCTAGAGAACACCTTGACAAAGATACGTAATGTCAACAGGGACGATTGGGACCTCAAGGTACCAGAAATGTTATGGGCGTATAGAACCACATGCAAAAATTTGACAAGCCACACGCCATTCAAACTAGTCTATGGTCAAGAAGCAATAGTGCCATTAGAATTTTTAATACCCAGTCTACGTGTAGTATCTATCACACGCATGACAGAACGAGGTGCAATAAAGGAAAGACTGAAATAGTTACTGTCGATGGAGGAAGACCGAATCTTGGTAGGATTCCACCAACAAGTATGGAAAGCAAGAGACAAACATTGGCATGACCACCACATCAAGAGGAAGATGTTGAAGGAAGGAGATCTAGTATTTCTCTATGACAGTAAATCACTACAGCACCCAGGAAATATGAGAATGCATTGGCTAGGACCATATAAGGTAAAATATGTCATGGGAGGAGGATATGTATAGTTAAGAGATCTAACAGGTGCCAACCTTAGATGAATGATTAATGGGAGCCATTTGAAGTTGTACAAGGACAGTTGACCACCCACCGCGCAGTAAAAAAAAAAACGCATAGCATGAGGGACAAGACACATACAAAACATGAAGCTAGCAAGGGAAATGATAATAGACACACCAGTGGGCAACTAGACTGGATAGAACAAAAATTATAGGATTGTTGAAGATACCACACTTTGGAAGAGGACAATATGTGTCAGTATGCGTCAAGCAACTATTAGTAGCTATGCATGGAGGGGATGTATGGTTGAACAAACCCGTCCCCATAATTGTTGAACTTATCATGCAGATAATAGGCCTACCCACCCGGGGTATGGATCCCACGCTGATTCTAGACAATAAGTCCAAGGAAAAAACATTGGTAGAAGAGATGAAGAAGAAATATGGCACCGACAGGGGAGCAAGAGGCATTATAATCAAACGGATTAACAATGTCGTGACGCAATTGGGTGAAAAAATCTTAGCCTGCAAACTGCTAAGAAAATGCCGCAAATACGAAGTATTGACAAGAGTCATTGTTGTTGCATTTGAGTGTGCAGAAGGCACCTCCATGAGTTGGGCGCTATACCTATCAAACTTGTTCCAAGTAGACTACAAAGATTCATAGGACGTAGGTACAGAATTTCATTACTCATGGTTGATCAATCTCATAGCTTTCATGGGATGGCGAGAAACAGAACACATCGTCTTTTGTACCACACCACATCCAGGAGGAGAAAGATATCGCATACTGAGACTCATGCCACTAGCCACCCATAAGAGGGAGAATAGAATCTTATTCGAAGCTTACCTACGGGAGATACAGGAAGCCATCAGCTGAGCATGGAGAATCACACCAGAGGTTGTCACACAATATGGGGTATCGCTAATTTTCGGGCTAGGCAACAATCCATGTGGATACAACCAATGTAGGAATCGGATAAAAAGTGGCTACAGATGCGCTACTGCATCACCGAGGGAGATATCAACATGATCATCAACAAATGGCCTGATGAATGGAGGCTTCCAACCATACCCAGAGAAATACCTAGGAAACACAACCTCCACAAATCCCAATACCCAAGAAATGAAGAATGGGCCAAACCAAGTTGACTCAGGCAGACAACGACTCAGAGCAGCCAAGGACCCAGAAAGGAAGGACATAAACCACTCAGTCGACCAATGTATAGTGAAAAATGGCTGAGGGAGAATGGGAAACCACATCGAATTGCATCACATAGGAACCAGGGGGAAATAAGAGACCAATGGTACAGGAAGTAGGTGCGTGCAAGGAAACAAAGGCACAATGACCACCACCGAACTATAAAATCATGGAGGATGATGGAGAGATGATTGCTAGAATGGTCCAAGACTGCCTCGCAGAGGATTTTTATCATGCTATGCACCATTTAGGGATAAACTGTAGAAGGAACTGACAGAAATGGGATATCTCCTTAAGAAATTCAGGGAAGCCCATATCACTAGTAGTAGTATAGGTATAAAGAAATCGACCAGATAGACAACAGAAAGGGTGGAGGTAGAATAACACGGCCCAGTTATTTTGATACCACATGCACATTTCGTGGTCTACATAAATCCTAACATGTTGTGAATGGATGAAATTGTGGGACAGACACCACTGAAGGATTTGGATCATATCCAATTGGTCTTGACATGGATGGCATTAAGAGAATTATACAAAATACAGGTTAGCATCGACCACAAGATGCAGTCGCGAGCACAGAAAAATTTAGTCGATCTACAACAAGCAACAAAGAAGCGGGAAGCGCTGGAAACAGTTTGTGCGTAGGCCAAATCTTAAAATAAGGAGGATAAGGGACGCAGAAACGAGCTAGAATGCAGAGTGGAAGAAAGTTTTGGGAAACTTCCAACTACTGCGTAAGGAACTGAACTCCCAGCCACAGAAAATATCAACCATATTGCGCAGGAAATTGATCAGTATCAAAAGGAGATTGAGACTCTTCGCGGATAGAATAGACTGCAACTCCACTAGCAGTGAAAGAGAAAAGGAAGCAATAATAAACAATGCAACTGTAGGAGATGATAAAATAGGTTAGCACGGAAAATGACTTGTTGGATAAAACAATGCAACTTTGGACAAGGCTAGAAGAGGATCCACAGGTCCAACACTGGGACAATGATGAGGAGAGGATCAATGCAATGATCCAAGAACTCAAGCAGTGATAAAATACCATACCAATTCCAGAATGGGTCAAGGGAATGCAAGAGTTGAAGAAGATACAGGTAGAACTTATCACTGTGCAAACACAAAAACAAGAGCTTCAGGCTTAAATAGGACCATTGTAGGAACGATTAGCAGAAGTACTTGCACGGGAAGAAGATTCCAGAAAACAGACAACAAAGACTCAGCTAGAATGCATAGGACTGATGACCAAGGAAGTGACAACTCAGACAGTCGAAACCATTAAGGAGAAAATCACGTAGGCACTGACAAAAGCAACATAAATTCTAGATGATCACCAAGGAGATCAAGGAAGCACAGAGAAATTAGGTGACTCGGGATGAGTCACGTGTCAGTGTTGGGGGCCTGTTGGCACCAAGATGATGGGGAAAGAAGAATGATCGTGGGAAAGAAAGCGTGTAGAAAACTGAAGTAACAACTGGCAAAATAAAATCACGTGTGCATGCAAGAAATCATGCACAAAGGAAAGCGACAGCTAGAGGAAGAACAACATGTGCATGGGAGAAAGACCTAATGTAAGAAGGGTTAGGGTTTTGGTAATATTATGTAAAATGATGAAGAGCCTGAAATGTATAATTATAGATACGAAAGTATCACATAGGAAGGGTTGTTTTTATTATTGTTGTTGTTGAGGGTTAGGCTTTGGAGTTAAGTTTTGGAGACTGTAACCATGCAGGAGCATAGGCGATATGTAATGTTTTTAGATGTATGAACTGATTTTGTAAGTTGTTGAGCAAATGAGATATGAGGAAAGGTAGATTTGAGGATTAGACTGCAGGTTGTAGAGCCTGGTGAGATCTAGTTTGCCTCACATAGATCTTACCCAATTTTGTGGAGAATTGTAAGCGGGCGGTGCCAGAAATGCAGAACTTCCATAATAAAAGAGCCAAGAGTCAAATCTTTGTGGATATAGCCTAGGAGGGGGTGAACCATGGTAATACTTGTGTAACATGTTGAATGTATGCATGTATCTACTTTCTTTCAACAATTAATGGTTAAGCTTGATGAATGAGTTAATACATTGTTATGAATCTGTTTATACTTTACTGGAATTAAACTGTGGGATATATGTATGCGACTTCAAGGAATAAGTAGTTTACCTTACATCTCATGGTACCTAGATTTAATCAAGAAACCCCTATCCCCTACTATGTCCTAAGGTTGTAAACACATGAGTCTTACAGTCACCCATTTAAAGCTATCTCGGGTGAGACTATGCAGTACCTTTCGGGTGTTGTGTTGCCTTCTGGTTTACCAAGAGGGTTGATAGTTTTAGAGGCTTTATTGGAACCCCGAATGACATGAACCCTGGGTCAATAACTCAGACAACCTGAGAAGGGAAATAGTAACCAACAGTAATGGACCCAATTTTGTTTTATGTAAATATGACTCATTATTTTTGGATATACTCCAAAGTGGTCTCATTATCTTGAAATCCCTCATGAGAAGACGCTTTGCAGATTGATTTATCCTAGAAGTATGGTCAGAGAACCCATGATTATTTGTGTAATAATGAGATGAAGGTCAGTGAATTTTTCAGTGAAACTATCCTATATGGATAGTTCTTGTCATTCCATTTCTGGTGGTATGTGGAACGTCACATAACTCCTCACGGTTTGAGAGTTGTGGCCTTACAAAGTTGGAGGACCCTCATATGTCATCTAGAAGCCCCAAAAGGTCAAAGTAGTCAAAGTGGTTTAAGAGATTTTAGAAGGTAAATAATAAAGTGAAGTGATAACTGTACTATAATTCAAAGTGAATACAAAATAAATTATTTAAATCACAAAGTTAATGGAGAAATTAGAAGTGGGTTAACCCTAAAATAAGGAAAGTGGGCAAAGTGACCTAGAAGATGTTTTTAAGGATGCTACTTGGAGAGTATAAATAAGAGGCAAGGCTATCTCATTTTAGATAAAACTTGAGAATATTTAATATCTATAGGTGTCTAAGGTAACCAAAGGATATCTAACCCTAATTTATGAGGGAAGGTGAAGAAAACAAGGTTGGAATTCAAGGAAGGATAAATTCTTTTGATGATGCTTTCTAAGGTATGTTATTTACAGGTCATCTCACCATTTTCTCAATAACTTGTTTTATAGAATGATTCAGACCATGAAATTGATATGAAATTGAAGAAACATATCCAATTATATTTGATAAAACAATTAATCCTGATGGTCGTTTCATTTTTGGAGTTACACTCTGTTGAAAATAGGGTTTGTGGCTAGTCCTGAAACTAGTCTAAAACATGTGTTTTGGGTAAAAATGTCATAAATTCTTCATAACAGATCCAAATTTAGTAATACTAAATGTGTTGGTTAGATTACCATATTTTTTATTCTTTTTAATATTTTTCGATCGATTCAACAAATATTCCGTGCGAGATATGCTCTATAAGGTCACTCTCTAGAATAAGCCAAAATTCAGCAAGGTATGCCATTTTTTCTATAACTCATTTTCTGAGAGGTTTCAAGTAGTGAAACCTGGAGGAATTGAATAAAACACACTAAAGAACATTTTTTATCAGTTTCAGATCATTATTGATTACAGGTACAAAGTTATGATTATTTCAATTTAGGGTTTTTGACTAATCCAAAACTAGTCATGTGAGACTAAAAAAAAGTTTGATGAAAATGCTAGTCTCTTGTTGTTAAAGTTAAGGAAGGTTTGCAGGTATGTCATCATATACACAAGGTCTATTATAGAGTTACAAATCATATTTGGATGATGAAATTGATGAGGGATTTTGGTTAAGGTACATGGTTGAGACAAGTAGTTGATGAGTTGGCACATACATGAGGTGTATAGTTGATGATGTTGGTACATATTGATGAGTAGTTGACACATGATTGGTACATACTTGGTACATGGTTAGATGCACTTGTTTATGGTACATTTTGATTGGTACATGTTGGTGCATGGTTGATGCACTCTTTTATGGTACAGGTTGATTATAGGTTGAGGTACAGGTTGATGCATGGTTGATGCATGGTTCAGGCTTATTGGTACAGGTTTATAGTAGTATATATCACAATGATAGTGTGAAAATGGTTCCATCATTCTACTTCTACTTCATGGCGGTTGGATGGGGCAAGGATAGGTGGTTGGATCCACCTTCTGGTTCTAGCCGGAGAACATAGGGGTTTGTAGCCTCCTTTTGGTTGTAGCCAGAGAATTGGGAAGTTGGATCTTCCCTCAGGTTGTATCATGAGAAAATAGGAGTTTGGAGCCTCCTTCCAGTTGAAGCTAGAAAACAAAGGAAGTTGGTGCTTCCAATGAATGTAATTCTTCAAGACATATAAGAAAAAAAAATTTGTGGTTTTCTCCCACTTTGGGTTTCCACATAAAACACTGGTGTATTGTGTATGTGTATGATTGTTCATTTGTTCATTGCTCATTATTGGATGATAATTATACATTGATATAACACTTGGATTATTTGGTTAAAAAGGATTATGATTACTCTATTACTGATTCACCCCCCCCCCCTCTTAGTAATCCAACAGAGTCCCTCGTGGATAACCAACTAAATGAGATGAGCAAAGGGGAAAGGACCATTGGAAATCCAAATAGATACAACCTTAGGTCCAAGAAGAAAGAGGGGAATCCCAACAGTCCTAAGAAACCTACTAGAACAAAGTATCCCGCTAAGGAGGTGGAAGCTAGCATCAAAGAAAAGGAAGTGCAAGATCCTCAGACAGTGGTTAAAGGCCCTATCCTAGAAGCGAAGGAGATTATGAAGCCTCCCTCCTCGCTTATCTTTAAGAATGAGATTCAAAAGATACCTCTCCAAAGTGCTGCAGCTTGAGCCTTCATCTTATTCCATGGATTTAGTCAACCTCCAAGATGAAAATCATGATGTCATACTGGGTCCTTTGGTGGAGGATAGAGATGACTCCTCCCCTCCTTTCTATACCTCATTAAACATCCACGATAAGGTGTTGCACAACTTCTTGATGGATTCAAGGGCATCTCACAATCTCATTCCTAAAATTTTCATGGAGGAACTTGGGTTGGATATTAAAAACAATTACCATGACCTGTACTCGTTTGATTCCAGAAAGGTGAAGTGCCTCAGAGTTATCAAATACTTGGTTGTTTCCTTGTTCCAGTTTCCAATGAAAAGGGTGGTCATGGATATTTTGGTTGTTGATGTCCCCCCTATTAGCACTCTGTAAATTTTGTCTGGTTGATAGAAAAATGACAAAGGTAATTGTTTCAACCAACTTTAGATCTAAGGCACTAGTCTTCTCAACTGAGAGAGGGATCTCTCATGTCATTTGATATTTCTTTGGAAATCAGTGTCTAGATTTGGTTTGTTTTGGGGTTTTTTTATAAATTTGTTGGCAAGGAAGGGGAGGAACACTCGGGGCTATGGAATCAAAATTCTGAAATTGAATGAAAATAATGACTGGCCAGTAGAACTATCCAGAGGATAAAGGATAAATGAGGCAATGAATATGAGTTTTTAATTTGAGTTTAAGCAGGGTGTAAGAATAAAGAGAAACAAATAACTGTATCAGAGCATTAGTGAAATGAATTTTGAATTATTTAAGAGGAAATTCACACAGTTTAAATTGCTTAGGCCGAGATCATCACAAGATGAATTCTGATCTTTTAACTATCCAATCTAAATAGAAGACAGTGCAAATGGAAAAAAATAATCACAGGAAATACATATGATGAGAGAAGACCAAACTCATATCACCACCATTAGAATCTTTTCATAGAGACTTCAAAAGATTCTACATGTATATTCAATTCAGCTCCAAAAAATTACAATAGAGTTTAGAAGCAACATAAGGGTTCCCTTGCACTTCTTCCAACATTAATTCATTCAAAATTTCTAGCACTTATACAATTCAATTATAATGGTTGAAACCGAAACGTTTCATATTCTAAAACTGACTATAATAATTTAATCTGATAGTATCTATATATGAACCGATTTACAATGATTAAACAAAAAATGTTTCATAGACTAGGGATGGATCTCTCTAACTGATCGACTTCCTTTGTGCCATCTGTCCTTCTCAGATCTCCTATTGAATTTGCCAGTTTGGTGACACCTGGAAGTTACTTACTAGTTCCTGGAAAAATGCATTTCGCCTTGCTGAACTATATGATCTCCTTCCACTATGAGTCAGAAGGAATCTCGTAATCCATCATCTCCTTTATCACAATCTCCAGGTCAATGCAGGTAGCATAAGACATACTTGGAAACCCCATCTTCATTATCTTGAACTGATTCAAAATCTCAAAGTCTGGAACCAAATATTCCACCAAACTAGGCCGCTACTGTTACACGTCAAAATTTCTCAGATGGATAAGTGTCACATTGTCCGTGTCAATTGTCGTAAGTGTCGCATCTTCCCTACAACTTTCGCAA
Source organism: Picea engelmannii (assembly GCA_009831015.1). Classification (NCBI taxonomy): domain Eukaryota; kingdom Viridiplantae; phylum Streptophyta; class Pinopsida; order Pinales; family Pinaceae; genus Picea; species Picea engelmannii. The sequence continues at coordinate 303,290 of ML789986.1, read as the reverse complement.
GTGTCGCAAGCTGATCACTAGTGTCGCAAACGATGCTCAGACATGATGCCATGATAACGACACTAAGGAGGCACTTATGACATCTCACATGACTGATTTGAAGGAGGAGAACTGGTTTACTGGGATCAAATGACTCTTGACACCTGAAAGGAGCCCTGAAACAGAGGTTTGGAGAGGGAACGCTCCCCTAAATCAGCTGCAGGAGCAGTGACGCTCCTCTATCATGCTTCAGGGAGCATTATAATGCTCCCCATACCCTTTTGGAGGAGCGCTGCTCATCTTAAGAGCGTTGGCGCTTCCCCAGGCTTGCCAAGGAGCGCTACAATGCTCTGAGACCCCTTCTGAAGGAGCGCTCCCTAATCCGGGTCAGTTGTTAGCCCGTTGAGAAGAATAAGGGGAGGAACATTCGAGATTAGGAGGCAGTTGTGCTCGAATTCTTGTTTTCATCAATAGATCCCTGATCTATGGAGAAGGTTCCCAACTGGTTCTAAACATAACTCAAGAGGTTAGGCTCCTCCCAACCTATATAAACAGGCTCTATGATGGTGGAAAGGGGGAAGAATTGAACATATGAAACTTATGATCTTGAAGGGAACTTACAGTCAGCCAAAGGAGAGTGATCAGTGAAGCTGTTGTTATCTAGGTTGTGGATCTTTTAGGCAAGGGTTAGACGAAGAGGACTCGACGAAGCTGTCGCATTCGCATCTACAATTGTAAGTACTACTGTCGTTATTATCATCAATATGACACGCTTGGCCTGTTTCTTTCTAGTTTGTGTCTGATGTTACATGAACTTATCATTTAGTGATAGATCTATTTTCAAGCTAATGTCAATAGAGTAGGAAGTGGTCGTATCTTGTTTTCCCCGCAGAACTCAGCGAGGAGCAAAGAGCTAGAGCGCAACTCGTAGCGTGCAGGGACAAACGTCGATAACAGGTACTTCTATCATCCTTCCTTCTCATGTGTTAGTTTAGATAGATTTGAAAGGAATTCAGTGTCCACGTTAAGCCATTTTCTGTCTAGGGTTAAGGTCAAGCCTTAGAGGTGATCTACCTGTCCGCAGGGAGATGTTCCTACAATAGAAACTGGCGACTCCACTGGGGAGATAGCCTCAATTCAAAACCTCTTGTTTGATTTTTTCTCCTCATTGACCTTGTTCTATCCCTTGATTGGTTCAGACCTGGTTTACTCCTCTTTGATTAGTTTCATGAGCTGATTGGCTCCTTGTCCCATCATACTTAGCATACTTGTCAAGTTTGAATCTCAATCTTTGAATTTTTTTGACATTTCTGGAGTGTTCAGACCCTGGCACCCCAGACCTAGTATTGACAAAGCACCAGTGCTCCTAAAGGCTTTGCACAGAACGCTATAACGCTCCTTGCCTTTGGCAACAGAGTGCCAACCTTTTTTGGCCCAGAAACCTTCCAAAATTGCATTTTTTTGGATTTTTGCCTCTGTGTTCCTTTGCTGAGTGACCCTGTGAGCCAGTCCTTCTTCCTTTTCAGCCTTGACATCTGTCCTCTTTGAAGAATAAGCACCTTGTTAATTGGATCTTACAGCCTTCTTCACCTTTTTCACTGAGTTTTTCCTGTTGAGTGAAATTTGAAACTTATACATTGTTCTTCTCTCCTCATCAGCTGAGTAAAAACCTTGGTGAAGATCATCAAAGGCCCATAGACCTCTTCATCTTGATTTGAGTCAAGGTCCTTGTTCTTAAATTTTTTCTTTTTGGGTGTAAAATTTTGTTTTCTCTTTGATTGTTTCCTTTCTTTCGCTTTTTCGTTTTGATTGCTACGAAGGGTGTATTGTTTGTGTGATTTTTGCTTATGCTAGTTTGGTTTCCATCCATACCGAGAAGATAATTAGCAAAGATAAGCATTATGCTGTATTGATTATCATTCATACACAAACAATAAAGATATCTTTGTGATTGATTGAGCATATTAGAAGGCATTTAAAAGTTTTTGAATTACATAAGGATTTGATTGAGAAAAAGAATCGTTTGAGGGCATTCCATAATAGTGCTTGTTAGTGAAAGAACTCTCTCTCTCCCTTAACTAGATGTTCATCGAAAGGAAATGATTGCTTATCATGCTTGATGCACTCCTTGGGTCAGAGTCATAATTCCATTTGTTTCACTTCCATGCACCCCTTTGCGTAAAGAACAACCATAAAAATCAACGTTAATTAAAAATCATCTAGAATTTTTCTTTTACTAGAATCCTCCACCAACAGTAGAATAGGTGTAGTACTTTGGATTAGGGCTGTGAGCATAACTCTCCAAAGTTGTCAAAACTAACATTAGCATCCTGAGTTAGGGAGAGTAAATCTAGTTATCGTATAAGTCTGCCTGGGATCCCCCTCTCACACAGGGGTTACGCACAAGGTTGCATTCGAGTAAGCTACGGGGACTAACCCTCCGTGGTTTAACTGATTGTGGTGGTTGGATCATATTATGGGGGTCACTTTGAGGTAAATCCACAATTACTGTGTGGAAGCTTCTTAGCTGATTTCGGGCTTGATACCCTGCCCGTACGTTCGGATCGAACTGTCGACTGTTCCCGCCCACGAGCTGACTACGAATTGGTAACCTTAGTGGCCATAATCTTTAGGTTCTTACACAAGGTGACAGTGACGGGAAGTATCACTGTACCTGGAGCAGACATTGGTCAAACTCACTCGGGCTCCTTGGAGGGTAAATCCACAATTACTGCGTAGAAGCTTGCACCAAGGCGTAAGTCTGTTAAGCAGGTCGCCATTGTAATTGTTCCACCCTATCCCCACCCCTTCTGGACTTGATCACGCGACGTTGGATTTCATCACCAACTAGTACGGTCATCAAAAGAAGGTCCTGTTTGCTTGGTTGTGATTCTTAGATTTTTTAGCGTGTGCTGTCTCTTTTCGCTAGTTGGCCATAGATTTCTTTCGTCGACTCTTCTCCACCAACATCAACCCTCCACGATGCTCGCGGAGGTTACAGGAACTTCCTCCAGAAAATATGGAAGGAGATATCCCCTTTCCCCCTCATTCTATGGAGCAATCTCCTCAACAAAGCGAGGTTCAAAACACTACAACTTCTTAGGAAGAAGTTCCCATTCCTTTGGAGAACTTTCGAATTGTCTCAGAATCTTCGGAAGCTTATCGCATTCCGGAGGGATACGAACGACAAATCCTCCACCTGAATTCCACTGGAAAATTTACTGTCATAAACCCTACTAACATTCCAGCCAGTTCTCCTCAAAACCCTTTAGCCAATGACCCTTTTTGGACTGCAGACGTTGTTCGAAGTCCACCACGCTTGGTGCAAGATCTATATGGAACAGGAGAAGGTGCTGACGCATCTTCTTCCTACACCGTACCACCAAATCATTTTACCGGTGCCACCACTTTTATAGTCACACCAACCGTTGGTCCAAACATGCCGTTCGTTGGCCCAAGGCCCACTATTCCCATCCATACGGCTCATTCGACATTGACCCCACACATTCCGACTATTCCTGTCGGTAATGCGGTAGTTAACCAAGCCCCGATTGGCACACCTGTAACACCAAGACCAAATATCCCTTTTGGATTTAGGGCACTGAACGCATCCGCTATCACCACTACCCAAACCACTACTCAAATTGTACTGGGAAGTTCTATACCTATCCAACAACCCGGAGGGACTATCCCTGGTGGACCTAACCTAATTGGCAATACTGGTCAATCTTTTACGTCTGGCCCTCAAATCCCGGGAACTCTACCTCAAGCTGGGGGGCATCCTCCCACCGGAGGAAAAATTCCATTCAGGGGGAACCCTCATGCTGGGGGCCAACCTCAAGTTGGAGTCCACCATCACGGACAAAACGTGTCGTCGCACCCAATCCGTGGAGCATCCCTTTTCAGGGAAACCCACATGCCTCCA
>ML789986.1:239448-290380 GCA_009831015.1 Picea engelmannii | reverse complement strand
GTTGATGGGGGATACATCAAGGCCCTCCCTCGACGAGTCTATTCCTGTCGACTTCAACACATTATCTGGGAATTAGGCTTAGAAACCATTTAGTACTTTGGGACCTGCATGCCTCAATGGCAGGCCTCCTCACGTTCGACAGTGGGTTTACATCATTGACCTCTGATTGAATGATTCCATGGATGTTCGACTACAACTCATCTATTCACATTTGGTGGAATGTACTAAGGTACCTTGGGAATCATTGACATTAATGGTGATCTCCCTCGCACTTGTTAACGGTTTACCTCATTGACCGGTAATCAAGTGGTTTCTGCCATGTTCGACACCAAGACATCTATTCACATGGTTAGATTCGTGCCATATTGGGATTGGTAAGAAGACCCTGGGTTGAGTAATTCACTTTGATATATGTTTCGCCCAAGTTGTGAAGGAGTTCTGGACTAAGAACACATACATTGTTACATAGATCCACTTTGTATTGTTCGTGGCTATGTCTTGTCATCACGTAGATCCACTATGTATTCTTCGTGGCTACGATCAGTCTAAGTCATCAAAGTATAGATCCACATTGTATCTTCGGTGGCTATACCCTTTTATCAATACAATTATGGGTCCACAGTGTATACTATGGCAGCCATATCTCAAATCTTGATCATCCAAGCATAGGTATGCCTGCCTTGGGTTTTGAAATATGTCATGATATTTGTTGGATGTTTGTGTGCATCTTTCGTCAGGTTCTCCGAGTCTATACCCTTGCTTGAATGTCTACAAAGAATTTCAGTCATCATTTCGCATCTTCTGACTTCATACTTTGGGGGGAATTCTGTTACACGTCAAAATTTCTCAGATGGATAAGTGTCGCATTGTCCCTGTCAATTGTCGTAAGTGTTGCATCTTCCCTACAACTTTCGCAAGTGTCGCAAGATGATCACTAGTGTCGCAAACGATGTTCAGACATGATGCCATGATAACGACACTAAGGAGGCACTTATGACATCTCACATGACTGATTTGAAGGAGGAGAATTGGTTTACTAGGATCAAATGACTCTTGACACCTGAAAGGAGCCCTGAAACAGAGGTTTGGAGAGGGAACGCTCCCCTAAATCAGCTGCAGGAGCACTGGCACTCCCCTATCATGCTTCAGGGAGCGTTATAACGCTCCCCAGACCCTTTTGGAGGAGCGCTGCTCATCTTAAGAGAATTGGCGCTTCCCCAGGCTTGCCAAGGAGCGCTACAATGCTCTGAGACCCCTTCTGAAGGAGCGCTCCCTAATCTGGGTCAGTTGTTAGCCCGTTGAGAAGAATAAGGGGAGGAACATTTGAGATTAGGAGGCAGTTGTGCTCGAATTCTTATTTTCATCAACAGATCCCTGATCTATGGAGAAGGTTCCCAACTGGCTCTAAACATAACTCAAGAGGTTAGGCTCCTCCCAACCTATATAAACAGGCTCTATGATGGTGGAAAGGGGGAAGAATTGAACATATGAAACTTATGATCTTGAAGGGAACTTACAGTCATCCAAAGGAGAGTGATCAGTGAAGCTACTGTTATCCAGGTTGTGGATATTTCAGGAAAGGGTTAGACGAAGAGGACTCGACGAAGCTGTCGCATTCGCATCTAGGATTGTAAGTACTGTTGTCGTTATTCTCATCAATATGACACGCTTGACCTGTTTCTTTCTAGTTTGTGTCTGATGTTACATGAACTTATCATTCAGTGATAGATCTGTTTTCAAGATAATGTCAATAGAGTAGGAAGTGGTCGTATCTTGTTTTTCCCGCAGAACTCAGTGAGGAGCAAAGAGCTAGAGCACAACTCATAGCGTCCAGGGACAAACGTCGATAACAGGTACTTCTATCATCCTTCCTTCTCATGTGTTAGTTTAGATAGATTTGAAAGGAATTCAGTGTCCACATTAAGCATTTTTCTGTCTAGGGTTAAGGTCAAGCCTTAGAGGTGATCTACCTGTCCGCAGGGAGATTTTCCTACAACACCTACAGGTTCTCTTCCATGCCTTCAAATTTTGAATGATACATTCTGCACTAGTGAGGAGAGAATTGTGTTCCTCTTGATTGTATAATTTCCCATTACCATCCCAAAATGGTGGGAGTCCCTTGATAAACAATTGTTCAAATGTATCTTTGAACTCTTGTATGCTTTGCTCCATTTGCACAGCTTTGGTTTGAACCGATTTGAGGAAATTATGTTTAGTGATGATCCTCCTGGCCCAAATGATTAGTAAAGTTCTGTCCTTTACCCCAATGGTTTGAAGATCAGCAGTGGGCACAAAATTCAGCAAGTTAATAGCATTTTGGGCCCATTCTGAGGCCTTTTTTGCTAGTGTCTCATTAACAATAGTACATTTGGTTCAGGCAGTGAAATCCATGTTGTCTTTGTCATTTATAAAATTTAGGTAAACTCTGAACTTGATAGCTTCATCAGAAACAACATACCAAATTACATGTTTATCTCCTTGCAAAAGTCCTTTACCCTTCAACCTCATTTTCAATTTGTTCACCCTCTCATGAAAATCTTGATTATACTTTTGAAATTGTGTCATCCTTTCTAATCCAGATGGATATCGGTGGCCACCCACCTTTTCCAACTAGCTCAAAACAACTTTCTGACATTTTTGGCAATTTACTATTTTTAGCAGTTTTTACTTCCGGGGCCATTTTAAGGGCCTAAATGAAGGTTTTTCGGTATCGAGCTCTTAAATGATAGTTGAAGGAATTATTTATCCCCAAAAATGAATCTCCTCAATGATACCTTTCCAACGAGCTATCACATTCCTAAAACAAAGATCGTATGCAAAAGTTACGACCCCGGGAAGTTGATGTACTAGCTTACTTAAACGGGGCCCACATGACTTTTGGCGCTTCATCTCCTAGGGTTAGCTTGTTGGATGTCTAGGGTTTTTGGAATTATTGATTATTGTAAAAATTCCTTCAGAGCCTCATTGTAACCTTCTTCTTGCAAATGCATGCTGTCGTCACATCTCTTCTCAGAGATAAGCCGCCACCATTCCAGTAAGCATGTTTCCACTGCATTTTACAGTTTCAGCTTATTTCATTATTGAATAGAAAACCAGTTTTACTGTATCTCTGTTATTTTGTGTTAAGCACCTGTTAATAATCTATATTCATTTCGTTCTGCTCATAAAATCTATATCAGTGGTATCAGATCGATCTGCTCCTTTTCATCTTAATGCATGTCCCCAACGAGGTCAGAGTACAAAGAGTTGGGTCTCAAGCTTATTTCTCTTGAGGACAGAAGCTCTCGGATGCCCAAGAGAACTCCCATGGCAGGAGAAAAGAAAGATGATAGGATAGGAGATCCTTTCAAACTGTTTATAGAGGAATCCCTCACGCAACAGAGGAATGAGATGATGGATAGTTTCACGCAAATCCTTCGGTGACTACCAACAGGCGATGCATCTTCTTCGAATGGAGGCGCCGCCCCATTCAAGAGACAAATAAACTTTGATATTCCTATATTTGAAGGTCATATAGACACATATGCTATAGACAAGTGGTTGAATCTACTAGAAGGGTATTTTTCTATTCATAAATTTTTGGATAGAGAAAAGATTACTTTTGCGCTCCTCAAAGTCGTTCCCCATGTCAACGATTGGTGGGAAACTTTCTGTGAGCAAAAGGAAATAGAGGAAACCTCATTATTTTCAGTCATGGCCACCTAGGAATCCTTCAAGGATTCTATTAAGGAGCAATACTACCCTGTCGGAAGTTATGATGACATGTATACCAAATGGACCACACTTCGGCAAGAAAGAGACCAAGCAGTGCCAGATTTCACAAATATCTTCCATACCTTGCGCACCAAGTTGGGTATCAAAGATTCAGAGCAACATCTGGTGCTCAAGTATCATGGTGCTCTACATAGATACATCCAGACTGAAATGGAATTTATGGACATCTCATCCTTGGGCACGGCCTACCGATAGGCCGTCAAAATCGAGCAGAATCTCAAACAAAAGATGCGGCAATTTGGGCCTGGGAACCCCTCACAACAAAAGCTAGGAAAGGGCGGCCCCAACCCACTGAACAAAGGACAGAGAAAAGATGGGTAGTATCAAGAAAACCAGTACAAGCCGCAAGAAAAGAAGGACACTGAAAAGACAAATAAAGATACCGAAAAGTGGTGTGACTTCCATAAGAGCCCTTGGCATAACACTGTTGACTGCCGCTCGAAGCAGTTGTTGGTGGCCGAAGTGAAAGCCTCTAAATCAGATGTAGATTTTGACTCTGAGACATAACTAGAAAGGGGAATATGGATCATTGACGTGGAACCCAGTGCCACCATTGCTACCACCAAGCTCCATCCTAGTGAACCAAATGAGCCAGAAGAAGGAGAGTGCCTCTTCCATTCACAGATGTGGGTAAAAGGCACCCCACTACACTTCATCATTGATAGCGGTAGACAGAAGAACCTCATCTCAGCAAAGGTCATTAAGCAGCTAGCCGTGTCAACAATGCCACACCCACAACCCTACACCATTGGATGGCTCCGCCAAGGAAGCGATCTCTGTGTCAGCCAGCAGTGTCGACTGTCATACAACATCAAGCCCTTCAAAGGCAAGATATTGTGTGATGTTGCTCCTCTCGAAGTTTGTGATGTTCTTTTGGGCCAACCTTATTTATGGACACGTCATGCCATATATGAGTCTAGGCCTCATAGTGTTATTATTACTTTGAACAGGAAATTGTACAGGATACCCAAGGCAGTCCCACCTAGTGTTATTTCCTTGATCTTTGCTAAGAAATGCAGGAAGGTCATATTGCAGACGGGGAAGTTTGTCTTCTTCGTGATTCGCTCTCAGAACAAGAAAAAGATCACAACCACATCCAAGTTCTTTGCGGCCGATCTCTCCACACAGCAGAAGCAAGTAGATAAGGTCATGGAAGAATACTTGGATATCTTCTCCTCACCTACAGGGGTACCTCTGCACTACCAGGTCAAGCACCCCATCGATCTGACCCTTGGCGCACCGCTGCCCAATGGGCCAGTCTATCATCGCTCTTTGTTAAAGAATGAGGAGATCAAGTGATAGATCCAAGAACTACTCAACAAGGGGCACATTCTCCCCAACTCATCACCTTGTGGGAGCCCAATCATTCTGGTACAAAGAAAGATGGAACCTGGTGACTCTGTATTGATTACCGGGCTCTGAATAAAATAACTGTCAGAAACCGGTACCCGATTCCCCAAATCGATGACCTCCTTGATCAACTCACGGGGGCCAAATACTTCAGTAAGATTGATCTTAAGTCTGGCTACCACCAGGCCCCGATAAAACAGACAGATGTATGGAAGACTGCCTTCAAGTCAAAGGAAGGAATTTTTGAATGGTTGGTCATGCCCTTTGGTTTGACAAATGCTCCAGCCACTTTCATGAGGATGATGAACGATATCCTGCGACCATTCACTAATACTTTTGTAGTGATGTATCTGGATGACATTCTAATTTACAGCAAGACTTGGGCCGAACACTTGCAGCATATTTAGTAGGTTCTGCACACCCTGCGGTAGCACAAGCTATACGCCAACCTGGAAAAATGCTCCTTCAGCATGGATAGGGTCCATTACCTGGGCTACATCATTGATTAGCATGGAGTACATGTGGATCTAGCCAAGATCCAAGTCATCCATGACTGGCCAGCCCCAACAACACTCACTGAGCTTCGAAGCTTCTTGGGACTTGCTAATTTCTACCACAGGTTCGTGTTGGGTTTCTCCCATATTGCATGGGCCCTCAGCCAAATAAACAGGGGTGGTGGTAAGGAAACATTTGCATGGGGCCGGTCCCAATAACAAGAATTCGATGATTTGAAGCAATGCTTGTGCTCATCCCCAGTACTTTCACTATCGGACCTACAACATCCCTTTGAGATCGAGACAGATGCTTCAGACTATGTTGTGGGTGCCGTTCTCACTCATCACGGCCACCCCGTGGCCTATCATAGTGAGACACTACCTGATATTGTTTGTAAGTACCCTACTTACGACAAATAAATGTACTCCATTGTGTAAGCATGCCTCCAGTGGAGACATTACATTATTGAGAAGGAGACAGTCATCCACACTGATCATAAGGCACTGCAGTTCATGCAGACACAGGGAAAACTACAGAATGACCGCCATCAAAAGTGGTCCACATACTTGCAACAATTCCACCTCAACATCAAGTATAAAACAGGAAGCACCAATCGCGTCACTGATTTCCTCAGCAGACCACAAGTCGCAGCACTCACCACGGTGCTAGACTCTTGCGGCCATGAGACATCTAGATGGCCCCAACTCTATGAGACAAACCCTGACTTTTCCATCACCTACCAAATGTTGGGTGCAAATGCAGTTGTCGATAATTTCCATCTTCAGGATGGGTTGTTATGTCGTTTGGGCCATATCTGCGTTCCATCAAGTGAGCGAGCGAATATGATCTAGGAATCCCACTACAGTCAGGCAGTAGGACACTTGAGTGTCGAAAAGATAGTGGAAATGCTACAGAAACATTTCTATTGGCTAAAACTTTGACAGGAGGTCGGCATGTATATCAGGTCGTGCACTACCTGCACTATTGCAAAATCGACCACTAAGAAATAGGGCCTATACACCCCTCTTCCTACTCCTGACAGGCCATGGGAATCCATCTCAATGGACTACATGTCGGGCCTCCCATCCACCAAGCAAGGAAATGACTGTGTTTTTGTGGTTGTTGATCATTTTTCTAAGATGGCGATTCTGGTTGCCTACAAGAAGAAAATCACAGCAGAGGCCACTGCCAAGCTCTTATTTGAACGAATTTGGGTACATTTTGGAATCCCACAAACCATTGTATCAGATCGAGATAGTCGATTTCTCATCACATTCTGGTCGAGTCTCTAGTCACTGCTAGACACCAAGCTCACCAAATCCACGGCCTTCCACCCCCAAACAGATGGCCAAACTAAGGTTGTAAATCGAATGATTGTACATATCCTTCGCATGTATAATTCAAAGAACCCTCTCACATGGGATGAGAGCCTTCCCTATGTCCATCATATCTACAACCAAGCCTTGCATAGCTCAACCATCCAAAACCCCTTTCAAGTGGGGTTGGGATTCCAACCATTGGGTCCCATAGATGTTGCACTTCCCCTTGTGGTCACTTCGACTGACTCATCTCCTACTCCAACTGAAGCTGACAAAGCCACCCAGTTCATTGAGTGGATCCAACACATCCACCAATAGGTTCAAGATATCCTACAAAAGTCCAATGACAAGTACAAACAACACCATGATCAACATCGGGTGTCGCATAAGTTTGAAGTGGGCGACAAATTTTGGTTGCACTTGCAGAAAGAAAACCTTATAGGACCCCATTGGAAGCTTTTCCCACTCCGTTATGGAATTTACACTATCACCAAGGCCATGGGGGATAATGATTTTGAGCTCAACATTCCTCCTTTCCTTGGCCTGCACCCAGTGTTCAACATGGATCTCCTTCACCCTTATTTCCCACCAGTATTGGACACCTCAGAAGTAGCAGAACAACTGACACCAATAGAGCTCAACCTTGAATAAATAAAATAGGCATCCAATGATCATATTGTGGATATACATATCAAGGGCACTCGACAACAAAGGATCCAGCTTTATCGATTCGTCAAAGCAGGGCAGCTCCTGCACCAAGGCAAGTGGTTCACCTGGGGCCAAATTCAGCAGAAATTTCCTCATCTAATGGTGGAACTCAACACAATGGAGACCGTTGCTTCCTAATGAGGGAGGATTGATCCATATGGATATCGGTGGCCACCCACCTTTTCCAACTGGCTCAAAACAAATTTCTGACATTTTTGGCAATTTACTATTTTTAGCAGTTTTTACTTCCGGGGCCATTTTGGGGGCCTAAATGAAGTTTTTTCGGTATATAGCTTCTCAATGATAAATGAAGGCATTATTGAGCCCCCAAAATGAATCTCCTCAACAATAATTTTCCAACGGGCTATCACACACCTAAAACAGAGATCGTATGCAAAAGTTACGACCCCGAGAAGTTGATGTACTAGCTTACCCAAACGGGGCCCACATGACTTTTGGCGCTTCATCTCCTAGGGTTAGGTTTTTNGATGTCTAGGGTTTTTTGCATTCTTGATTATTGTAAAAATACCTTCATAGCCTCATTGTAACCTTCTTCTTGCGAATGCACGCTGCCGTCACGTCTCTTCTCAGAGATAAGCCACCACCATTCCAGCAAGCTTGTTTCCGCTGCATTTTACAGTTTCAGATTATTTCGTTATTGAATAGAAAACCATCTTTACTGTATCTCTGTTAATTTGTGTTAAGCACCTGTTAATAATCTATATTCATTTCATTCTTCTCATAAAATCCATATCACTTTCTTCCTTCATTTTCATCTCTTGTTGTATCTTTTCTATGACCTCCTTAAGGTTCTTGATCTCCCTTGTCTTCAAGATTACTTGGCACTTAGCCTGAAAAAATCCATCAATTCTTGATCCAGGTTCCATATTATAAGGTACAATGACAACCATATATGATGTTTCTACCTGTCATTGTGACCAATTCTCTTTCTCTTTTTCCAGTTGCAACACTTTAGCTTTGTAATTTAGTGCTTCTTGTATGAATGTCTCCTTTTCTTTCTCTAGAGTAGCTAACTTTGTTGTATGTGGATGTTCTATGGTGGACATCTTCAGCTTCTTTTTTATGCTTTGGATCATCTTATCTTTCTCATCTAAATAATCCTTTACCCCTTGAGGGCCTTCATATTCCAATCTTTTGACCTGTGTCTGCCAGGCCTTGCTGGATTCTTTCTCCTGCTTCAATTGTCCATCCAATTTTAGTGCATGTGTTGTCAATCTTGAAATCCTCAGACTCAAACCTAGGTAGCCTAAATATAGCATCTCACTGGAATTCCTATGGAACTTTACATTTTCTGGGGCACCAATATTTTCATAATGAATCCTTATTTCAGACACTTTATCATCATCTGATATTGTTGTGTTAAATGTCTTTCTTTCCACATCCTTGACTGAAAAGAGGGAAGCCTTATCCTAGGAGATATTCTCTACATCGGGAAACACGTCTCGTATTTCACTATTGGCCATACTTCCCTTCACAACATATTTATTCATTAAGTCTTCTTTGGATCGGTAGACTGTACCAGGGGTATTTCCAAATACATGTTTCTTCCTGCTGAAAAACCCTCGAGCTGCTTTCACTCTGTGGCATGCTTCATGTACCAGCCTCTTCGTTCTTGGTTACACTTTCCACCATCTCCATGCTCGTTTTATCTTTAGGTTATTCTTCTTCCAGGTCTACTGTCTGAGATTATGATGTGACTTTCATTTTCTTGAGAATATTTTGCGGACTACTGGCACCCAGTGCCTCTGACCTGCTCCTCTTGTTATAAACACTCATATTTGGAGGTTTGATAATCATCCTTGGGGAATTTTTCTGTGTCTGTGTCTACTGAGGGGTTGACACTCTTTGTTGTGTGTGATCATTTTTGAAAGTGACTTCCATGTCTGCACATGTTTCCAAAATTGCTAGTTTATCAAATCCTTTAACTTGTTCATGATCGTAGGGGCCTTGCCTACTCGACAACCTTCTTTTAGATATGATCTGGTGTGGGTCATATCTCCTACCTTGTAACAATGTAAACCCAAATCCACTAATTTTGGCTTGGATTTGAGGTAGAAAAGACCTAGCTTTTACCACAAAAGGTCCTATCATGAAAGGAAATTTTAAATTAGATGCCTTGTGCATTTTTAGAAAATTCTCTATCTCTGAAATAATCCTATGTCTCATGAACTCTAGGGAAATAAATCTCGGAGTCAGGAAGATAGGATAAATATGAGGTCCTTCTTGATAACCATACACCCCAATTACAGTGGAATGCATGAACATCATCCAGTCTCCCACCCTATTCTCTATATTTGGTTGTAAATACCTTTTCATTTCTTCCAAAACCCTTGGTAGGTCCGTGCCAAAGATGAGACTATACACCTTGGAAATGATCTTGTTGATGAAAATAAGCATGGTGATCCTTTTTCATTCAGTCGAGATGAATGTAGATTCGGGGAATTTGGTCTTATTTGATTCCAGGAACATTCTCAGCAAGTGCGTGTAGTATCTGAAGTGTCTCAGTGAATTGCAATTTACCAGTTGTTGATGCATATTATCAACGATGAACTTGTCAAAACTGATACAAACTGACTAATTAGACTCTGACATAAAAAAGGTCAAAAAAAAACCCAACATGACTTCTACTACAAACTCGTCATTATCCAACCCTAAAATTTGACTAAGAAGGGAACAAGCTCACTGGACCTCACTAATCATGATGCTTACATTGATATGTAACAACTGACTTTTAGAATGGTGTTCAAGTTTAACAATGGTTTGAAGAAATAGGGCTTTTACTTCGGGGGGGAATTCTCAGTAGACTGTGATCATTTTCTCTTCCTCGAAGGGCTCTGACACCATGGGGGAAGACTCCGGTATACTGAGGGTGTGTCAAATTGACAGACTATCTATTTTGCATAAGACCTCTGACCCTAACTTATTCAAAATGACCTTTTCTTCCTGTGAATATTGTTCCGCACACCATCTTACGAACTCTGGGAAAGGGAAAATGAATTCTATGGTGTAAGGGGTAATGGAGGCTTGGGCCGCTTCGAGGAAGGGTATCCATTTTCCAACAATGTCTAGAAAATTTTATCTAGACACGGAAATGGGTGAGACTGTTATTTATGTGTCAAATATGTATGAATCCATGTCAATTAGGGCTTCTTCTTTAGAGGCAAAGTCTTGTTCTTTCATGGATAAAATGACAGGGTTATTGGCCATGATGCAAAATACTTGTAAATCAGTGGAGAATTCTCATAGTTGTTTAACTGTTGAGCTTTAGTATCATAAAACAATGATGGAGGGATCTCCTTTTATATGCAGTTTTCGATATCGAGGGATGGAAAAAATGGTTTTGAGTAGATCGCTTTTCGCCCCGATATACCTCTGATGGTGTTGCATGTCCGAGAAATGAAACCATGGTATTTTCGTCGGCCTGCCCTTGAACAATTATCCTCTACGCTACTTCATTTCCCGATATGTGTCTTGGCCGTTGATCTGGACCGCTTCAAAATCTACGGTCCGTCAGGTCCTATCAACTTTTGATATCCGGGGTTGGAAAAAATGGTTCAGTAGACCACTTTTCACCCTGATATGCCTGTGATGGTGCCACGTGGTCACTCACCAAAACCATAGTATTTTCTTCAGCCTACTCTAACCTAATTAAAACTCATGCTATTTCATCGCCTGATATGGTTGTTGGTCGTTGATCTAAGCCACTTCAAGATCTATGGACCACTAGGCCCCACATTTCATGCCTCCACTATATTGGCCCTTTTTCACCAGATGTAGCCCAGTCCTTCAAATCACATCATATCTCTACACTTCTTTAGTCCTTTTCTTATAGTGATAACATAGGCTCCAACTGGGGATGTTATCCTCCCCATGAGGTAGCAAAGAATCGTAGACCTAGTGTTTATCCATTGGGCTATGGTTTATTCATGCAATCTGAATCCGGTGATCTTTATTCAAAAAATCAAAATTGAACTAGTATAGCTCAGGGCATTCACTTCGGGCTTCAACTACACTTCTTTTATTCCAACTTGTTTATGCGAATTCATAAAAATGATTATGTTACAATGAATGGGTGGGTTGATGATTATTCAAACAATGTAATTCTTGAGGAACCTACCATTCACAGGCCCTCCTCCAACGATTTCTCCATTACTCTCCTGTAACGAGTAGGCATTGCTCCCACGGTATACTACAATTTTGAACAGGCCTAGCCATAGGTGATCAAATTTCCCATGTTTTCCCTTATCTTCTTTTCTGGCATCCCATTTTAGTACCAAGTCTCCTGGTTCAAAGTCATCCACCTTGGTATGTCTGTCGAAAGCCTATTTGATCTTGTATTGGCGCAGTTGAGTATTCTTGAAAGTTGTTTCTCTGGTTTGTTTTACACTGATGAGTTCACCCTTGCTTATTCATGTGGCATCTGTCTCTGCATCTTGCTCCTGCAACAGTCTCATTAATGGCAACCCCAATGTAGTAGGAAAAATCACTTCAGTGCCATAGACAATCTGGAAAGGGGACGTGGAAATGGATCTTTTTGGGGATATCATGTCAGCCCACGGTGCATGGATGAGCTTTTGTGCCATGCCTTTTTATTCTCTTGCAATAGTTTTTTGATGATTTTGACTAAGATTTTATTCGAAGAATCAACCAATCCATTCCCTTAAGGGTAATATGAATGACCAAGGGTGATATTGTAATCATTGCATAATTTGTCTATTTTCTTGGATATGAAAATTGTTGCATTGTCTGTTATGATCTTAGTTTGGTACCCAAACCTGGACAAAATATTTTCTTCTAAAAACTGGATGATAACATCATATGTTGCTTGCCTGGTGGGAAATGTCTCAATCCACTTAGTGAAATAATCTGTTGCTATCAAAATACACCTGTGTTTGGTTGAGGATTGTGGATGTATTTCTCCTATAAAATCAAGACCTCGTTGTCTGAAAGGAGCTTCAACAGAAATGGGATTCAAAGGCAAAGGTTGAATTTTTCCTTTTCCATCAAAAATTTGACATTCATGGCATTTTGAAACCTCTTTATAAACACCAAGAAAAACGTTGGGCCAAAAGAACCTAGCCCTCAAAATCTTATGCACAATTGTCTTCTAATAATGATGACCTCCAAAGTCACCCTTATGGAACTCTCTGATGGTTTTCTTTTCTTCTCCTTATATAAAACAACTCAATAAAATCCCCCCTGGATCTTTCCAATATAGCGATTCATTCACTATAAAAAAAAAATTGCCTTCATTTTGAAGAATCTGGCTTTTGTTTTACTAAATTCAGAAGGAGCCTGCAAATTTTTCAACACAAATATGATATATGCATACCATGCAGAGTCAAGAAATTTTTGGGATATTTGTGGAGTCACCTTTTCCTCTTTTGTTGTACTGTCTTAGAACTCTGCAGTGAAGTTTATTCATAAAATTTCACAATTTGTCTTTTCCATAAGCTTTTCCAACCCCTATCCCTTGACCAACTTGGTAGGTTTGATTTCCAGGTCATATTCTAACAACACTGCTATCCATTTTCCCCTCTTTCCTTCAGGATCAGGCTAGGTCAGGATGTCTTTCACTGAGCTTCTGGATACATAAGCAATAGTATGAGAATGTAGGATGTAAACTATGAATTCTTTCAAGGATTTGACTAGAGAATATTCTTTCTTATCCATGATGTCATATTTCAAAGGAGAATCCCTCAATGTCTTGTTGTAATACGCTATGGGTTTCTCAAAATTCTGGTCATCTTTCTGGAGTAAAACACCAACAATTGTCTATTCTGAGGTGAAAGAGAACAATATGAAATCCTTGTCAAAATTAGGATTTGCAAGTACTGGAGCCTTAGATAATGCCACTTTGATGTCTTCAAAGGGTTTTCTTTCTTCAGGAATCCACTTTATTTCATTTCCCTACTTAAGCATGTTTGTGATGTGTTTTATGATTTCAACCAAATTTGGGATAAACTTTGTCAGAAAAATTACTTTCCCCGGGAAAGATTGAACCTCTTTTTTACTTTTAGGTATGCTAATTTTCAGGATTCCCTCAACTCTGTTGGGATCTACCTTTATCCCTTCTTTCAAAATAATGTGACCCAACAACTTTCCTTCTTCCATGGAGAAATTTGACTTCTTAGGATTCAACAAGATTCTGAACTTTCTACATTTTTGAAACGCCCTTCTAAGATGCTTGAGTTGTTCTTCATCTGAGGAAGAATACACAGTGATGTCATCAAGGTAGATAACAATGAATTTATCTTTTTCATCAAAAAAATCTATATCCATAGCTCTTTGAAACATCACCCCTACATTCATAATCCCAAAACGCATCTTAGCATACATAAATGTACCCCATGGTATGGTAAATGTCGTCTTTTCCTGATCGTCAGGGTGCACCATAATCTGATTGTATCCTGAGAAGCCATCTAACATTGGCATCTTCTGAGAACCCACCACATTATGTAAAATATGATCCATATTAGGCAATGGGTAATGATATTTTAATAGAGATACTTTGTTCAGATTCTTGAAATCCACACACAACCAGATTTCTCCACTTTTCTTTCTGACTGGCAGAAGATTTGCCACCCATTTGGAAAATCTCAGGGACACTATGATTTTGGCTTCAAATTTATTCTTTACTTCTTTCTCAATTAGGGGTAGCAACAAAGGATTTATTCTTCTCAATTTATGTTGAATGGCTTGTTATCTTCTTTGATTGGGATAACATGTTGAATTATACTTGTGTCATAGACTTTCAGATCATCATATCTCTAGGGAAAAACATCAGGGAATTTTTTCATCAATTCTACGTACCTCTCCTTGACTTCAGGGCTAATATTTCTGGACAGCTTAACGATCTTTGGATCCCTTGAGGTCCCAATATTTCAATCTTCTACATCCCCTTCATTTACTGTAATCTTTGGACTTCTTGCCACATCATTATTATCAAATATTTT
Source organism: Picea engelmannii (assembly GCA_009831015.1). NCBI lineage: Eukaryota > Viridiplantae > Streptophyta > Pinopsida > Pinales > Pinaceae > Picea > Picea engelmannii. The sequence continues at coordinate 275,757 of ML789986.1, read as the reverse complement.
CTCCAATGGGACCAGACCTTTAGGAATAATGTTGCTCTTTATTTGAACGATATTGTTGCATCTCTTTCATCACCTAAGTGAGAAAAAAAGAGGTACTTACAAGCTTAGTTGGGTTAACTAAGCAAGAAAGCAGTAAAGGAAAGGGTTAGAAGAATAAAACATAAAAGACTAATCTAAGAATGATAAAAACAATTAAACTATAATGCATAAGGGCATAAGAACAAGAAACAAATAAGACTCATGTCACCAATGGAAAGGATTGTATTAGTGAAAATAAAGAACCAAAGAGAAAGGGGGACTTTGGGTCCCTTCTTCCTCCAAGGGAGGGCTCTTGGACCCCCAAATATTGATCTCTTCTTACAAAATGAGGAACTAGAATGAAATGGTGAAGAGAATCCAAAGCACATTCACTCAAGAGGTGATATGAATGGATAAATGCAATGGTGCTAGCATACTCTTGATGAGGAGAGAGGGTCCTCCAAGAGAATATCAATAGCATAACAATACAAATCAATTCCTTGAAGGTGTAGTGCACCTGTGGCCTCTTTTTATAGCACAACTTTGAGGTTTTATGCAACCATCTTTTAGTGTGAACAAGGGGTTGTTTAGGGCACCTTTAGGTCTTTGACTAGCCACCAAGCTGGATTCAACCAAGATTTGGATGTCAAATCGACTTGGAAGCTGAACCAGAAGTGGGTGGGAGGCCGACCAACATCATAAATGCACCATTCTGAAGTGTGCATGGATTTTTTGCGTCCACGGTCATGCATCAAGCACCTGTGCACTTTTCCGGTGTTTTTGACTGGTGCACATGTGTGCGCTCCCTGTATATCTTTAGCGCATGCTGATTTTATAACTATTTGTATAGTTTTGGACCTTTTGGAAATGCTTTGTGGTCATTTTTGGTCCATGGGTGAACTAATAGTTGTTTGAAGATGTTGGATTCCTGTACCCATTTGTGGATGAAATTTTAGTGATAACAGATGCCCCCTTATGGATGAGGTTAGGAGCATACGTATAGCCCAAGTTCATCAATGTTTCTTCTACGGAGAGTTCCATTGTAAGAAAGAGTGATAGTGAGATTATCAAGAGAGACCCGTTAGAGGGAGAGGGGAACCTATGGGACCCAACCTTTCGCAAGGTGTGAAAAATAAATTATGTACAAATGAGGCGGGCATGCCCCATGCTCATTTCATGTAACTCAAAACATGTGTAAGACAGTAGCTGAAGTGGTATGTTGGTGAAGTTGAGTGCAGATCCCTCGGGGGTAGGTTGATAAGAGCAAAGGAAAATTCTGACGAGGAACAATACTCTGAAAAGTAAGAAATGGCACTTGTAGGAAGTATCAAGGATTTGGTGGGCATTGATGGCCCAATAAATTTTAGAGGTCTTCGACAAATATAAAAACCACTGCAATAGTCAAAAAGTAAGACCCACCGTAACATGAGAAAGTGTTGAAGTCGAATGTTATGGGGGTCAACGATTTAAGAGAGCAATGATGGTTCTCCCTCTGTCATCCAAGACTCTTCATTGTAAAGGTAATGAGAGTCAAGATATTGCCACCCTTCTGAAAATTGTACTGATGTCGATAGAAAGGGAGACGAGACTCTAAGAAGCAGAGGGCTTCATGAAATCCACTGGAGAAGATCAAGAACTGAGGAGGTACATGAATGAAGTCTATATGTGTGGAGACTCAGGACTGACCTTGGTTGGGGATATATGTGAAGTGGTATAAACCGTACAACGAGTTCGAATGTTAGGGGGACAAGTAGACATGGGATCAGTTGTACCAGAGGCAGGACAAAGTAAACAAACTCAGAGAGAAAAGGTAGGTGGTCTATGGTATACTCGGAGTTTATGGATGATGTTAATAAGAGTGGGTGATAAGGAATGCCCCAACCAAATGCGACATGGTTTGTGTTTTCCAAAAGAAGAAGGTCACCAAAGTTGATGACAAAAAGATATGTACATGTTGGAAAGAAAGGCTTTGTACAATTGCCAAATAAATAAATAATTGGGGATGAGTGTACAAATACAGAAACGGGTGCCCTAGTGAAAGAGGGCTTGGACTATGAGGATGCAAGTTGTGTAGGTAACTGGTGGAGGGTGAGGGCACCCATGGATGGGTCTCTATATGAGGTAAATGAATGAAGGGGAATTTGAATATGGACAAACTGATGTTGGATGAAATGGGGGGCTAATGATACTGCAGGGGTGCAATGAGAATTGTGAAGAAATATCCTGGGAGTCCATTGGTCAGGCTAGAAATATGAGGAGAAGGAGTATGTAGTTGATTCTCGAACATGAGTAATACTATTGGGACTCCCATCCCTAGGGGGTGAAAGAAGCATGAGTGTCGAAGGGTCAAGGGGAACTTAGAATGGGACAAATCATGTGGGGAAGAGTGCTACCGGGTGACAATACTGAAAATGCAACGGAGGTGAGAGTACTGCAGATCCGGATGGGGGTATCCTATAGGCATATGTCGATGGGTGGAACTGGAATATGTAGTTGATATTCAAAGGAAATGAATACATTCTAGTGTCGAGCATATACTAGAAGGGGCTACATGGATTTGTGAGGACCAAGTACCTGCACACATTAAAACCAAATACCCGACGTGAACAATATCTGAAGATAATGAACATATAACATTTATTTGATAATTTTGAACATGAGCATGTGTACCTGAATGGGGTATGAAATCTGCTATGACTTTGGTAGTTTGAAGAAGAATGTAATGGCATAGCTTATGAACTGCGAGGATGACTGCAAGGACTAGTTTCTCTTCTTGATTGTATTTCAAGGGTGTCCCTGAGAGGTTTTTACTAATGTAGTAAATGACATGCTCGCAGTCATCATTCCCTATTTGAACGAGAACTCCTACTACTGAGATGGTTGAGGCCGATATGTAGAGGATATAGTCACGGTTATAGTCGGGTAGACTAATCAAAGGGGCATTGGAGAGTGTCGTTTTAAGATCATCGAAAGCTTTTTGGGCATGTTCATCCCAGTGGAATGGGATGTCATGGCATAGTAAGCGAAGGAAACCATGTGCTCGAGTGGCATAGTCTAGGACAAAGTGCATTAAAAATTTATCTTTTCCTTGTAGGCTCTACAGTTGGCATAAATTCCGAGGGGGGATTTATGTGATGGCTTGGACTTTGAGGGGATCCACGGTAATACTGCTTTGGGAAACAATGAACCTGAGAAGGTGGCCAGCACTGACGGAGAATATACACTTGAGGGGATTCAAGCGGATATTGTACTAACAACACCTTTGAGAGATGATTCATAGATCATCAAGATGTTGAGTGTGTTTCTTGGATCGAGTGGTGAGGTCATCCAAATATGAGAGGATGATATGAGCCAGGTCATGAAAAACGTATTTCATGGCCCGTTGGAAAGTGGCGCCGACATTCTTGAGGCCAAATGGCATGACACAATATGCAAAGGTGCCCCAAGGGGTAGTGAATGCGGTTTTTTACTAATCGGCAGGGTGAATTTGGATTTGGTTGTAGCCAGAGAAACCGTCCATGAAGGACAAAGCCTCGTGACCTGTGCATTTATCGATAATTTGGTCGATGAAGAATGTTGGAAAGTTGTCTTTGGGACAGGCGTGGTTGAGGTCGTGGAAGTTCATACAGACATGAATAGTGCCCTATTTTTTGTTAATAGGGATAGGGTTGGAAACCCATGACGTATAGGTGATGGGGTAAATGAACCCTGCAACGCGTAATTTGTCAATCTCATATTTGATGGTCGCTGCTTTGGATGGGTGTAGTGGTCATTGTTTTTGAAGGACTCGTGTGATATCAGGACAGGTGTCGATGCGATGTTCGATGATAGAGGGGTCAAGGCCGCACATCTCCGTGTATGACCAAGCAAAATTTCCCGATATTTTTGGAAGAGAGCTTTGTAGGAAGTAATTTCTTCAGGAGTGCATGCGGCGCAAATAGTGATTTCCTCGATGACACCATTTTTTATGGAAATATTGATTTTGATGGTGGGGGAAATGTTGGCCATATTTCCTTCTTCAAAAGCATCAGGGGAAGGGATAGGGTTGTTGAACCAATTGATATTTCCTAATGGGATAAAATCCTTGGTTTTGACTATGTATATGGGGTGTTGGTAAGGAGGCATGAAGTCTTCCTGTGAAAGGAAGAGTGATATGTGGTGTAGCGCATCCCATGGGAAATTAGGGGTGGTTAATTCCTTGAGTATGTCCTCATTACAATGGAATTGTCAGGAGTACAAGGGATCTAGAAGAGTAATATCGGTGACTGTCACCGTTTGATTGTCGTCTGTTGATGAATAAGCAGGGGAAGTGACGCAAGGAGATTGTGATGGTTTGCTCGACATAAACCAAATATCGAGATACTTAGGGTTAAAAATGGTAGTCGGGTGTAAAATTTTAGTTGGGAAATGAATGGGAGAATTGGGGGGATTTGGGGGTAAATCCTTGTATAAGTCATCCAAGAACCATGGGGCAGTACGTAGTGCCTCAAGTTCTACTGAAAATATATGAACCATATCAAGTGATGGGATAAGGGTATTCACTGGTTATGTTGGAGGAGAGGGCGTATGATTTTCAATAAGGGCCAGTTGGTGACGCCTGTATTCAATGATCATAGGACATTGATATGTGAAATAATCAAGTGATTCAAATAAAGAGAAAGGACATCTCATCCATTCATTAACTGAGGTCGTGATATAATGGATGTCGATGACGTGAGTTGGGGTGGGTCCTTGCTGAAAGATTTGGCATATGGTTGTTAGCGTCTGTTGAAATTGAGGTAACGCTAGACAATGGTGTGTGTAATGGCCATATTCTGAATGGATGGTGCATGCAAATTTGGTCCGCAGTCCTTTTTTACTTGTGTTCTTGGAGATAACGGCAATACTGGAGGAAGCGATGAGCGGTGGTGGTGCTTGAAGGAGTTGAATGAGATTACATAACTCAGGGAGAGATGGGCACTTGTTGGTGGGGTGTATGTCTTTCTTGCATAGCGTGTAAGGAGGATGGACACATGGGGGAAGTAGAGCAGTGGGCTCCTTCTTTTTCTGCCTGCCCCCATCTGTGGCAGGGGGGTTAGTGGGTGGGGTTGTAGGTGGTATGGTAGGGGTGAGTATGGGAATCTTCATCAGGATTCCTTCTGTTTGGGGAGGGAGAGATGGTTGAGGGACCATCTCAAGTGGATGCAAATACCAAACTGGGATTGCTAGTAACATATTAGGAAGGGTACACGTTGTAGCTACCTAGAAAGATTGTACACTTGGTGAGGGGTAAAAGAAAGGGATTTGGGTAATGGCTTGGGGGACTATTTCCCAGATTGGGATATGGCCCTGGGGAAGGGAAAGATTAGGAATGGGTCGAGCTGAGCTAGTTCCATGGGGTTCCCAAGGGAGAATTTTTGCAGCTAGTGGGACGTCAAGGATGAAAGAGGCCTCGGTGGGAGGGAGAGTATCTTCAGTTGTCATTCTGTTGGAGGATACGACACATACTTGGGTTGAGGGATGGAGGATTGGTGGTGCTCCATGGTATGTCCCTAGCAAGGATGGGTCTTTGAAGATTCTAGGGCCCATCTCGATGAGTGGATAGGCATCGGTATTAGTGTGGATGAAAGGGAGGATTTTATCGATGTTGGATGAAGGGTTGGGCTCATAATGTGATACTTGATCAATGGTAATGATTTTTCCGTTATGGGGAAAAATCATGGTTCAGAACATAGAAGGGGTGAAAACCTTCATAGCATAAATTTAGCTACGACCAAAAAATATATTGGAGTTGAGTGGGGCATCAATAAACTCAATGTCAATAAGAACGGTTTTTCCCCCAAGCCCGACGGGGACATTTTGGAAGAGTCCCTCGACAGATGAGGGTCTTCCATCATAGGATCTTAAGGTAATGGTAGATGGTATGAGTTCGGGGGAACCAATTTTCTGCCATACGGATTTGGACATGATACAGGTGGATGCACCTTCATCAATGATGCACCGATGGGCTGTAATGTTCCAGATTTTAACTGGTATTTGAAAAGCGATGAGAGCGGGGAGGTGAGGTTCTCTACTATCAAGATCAAATGTGATGAGTCGGGTATCCACAAGGTCGACTTCCCTGAGGGCAGAAAGTAATGACTTCCATTGAGTAGAACAAGTTTGAAGGAATTCTAATACTGACATAGCAGCAAGAGATTGTGCCAAATCATCAACCAAACTGTAATTATGAGTTTCCCTAGCCTGAGGGTTGTGGACATTCCTGCGTAAGGGGATGCAAGGAATACGAAGGAGTGGGTCAGTATTAGGGTGAGGAATCATCAAAGGGGGCCCAGTTACGACTGGGGGTGTGTCTGAGGTGGTGGGAGAAGACTCAGGGGTTGCGTTGTATTGACGATTGTGTTTTTGTAGAAGAACATCCTCCTCACTAGTGAGGAGGATTGCGTGATAGGCAAGATTGCTCAGATCGGGATATTGTCTTATCTATGGTAGGGTAGGCTACATGTCTTGTTGGGTGTTCATTACTCCCTAGTGTGAGATGGGATTTTGTAGCACGGCTGAGGGTGGTTGCTGCACATATTGTTGTGGGGCCTGCTGGGGGGCAGGTGGTGCCAGGGGACGTAGTCCACTTACAAATTCTTTCATCCATTTAAAGTCAGGGATTTGGGGGAAATGGTGTGTATAGTGACCAAAATCACCACAAACGACACAAGGGAAGTTGGTCTGAAGATTGTTGTTATTTTTCCCTTGGCATTTGTTTGTATTTTCCCCTTGGCAGTTGTGATTCCCCTGGTTCTGGTTGCCCTCAGCAGATTGGCTCTGCTGGGGTTGGTTTTGGTTTCCTCCCAATACAGGATTATTATTGTTCCAGTTTTTTCCTTTCTTTTGGGCATTGTTCGATTGATGGGATGGATTTTCCATATTTAGCTGCTCAAAATTTTGATATTGATGAATGGGAGAGGGATGAACAAAATTAACCCCATCATGTGGGTGTCCTGGTGGTGGAGCCACAGGCTATGGGGGGCCAAGAAATGGAAAGTATGGATTATGTTGTGGCAATTATCCATAAGGTACATAGGAAGGCATGGTGCTTTCACCAGTGCTTAGGGTATAGGCTGAGGTAGAGGGAGTATCATCACTTGGTTGGATAGGTGGGTGTATTGGGGGTGTTGATGGGGGTCCACTTATGGGTGGGGGCAGGGCAACAGGGTATGGTTGTTGATAAAAAGGAGGAGGATATTGGGGTGTGCCATACATGGGTGGTTGTTGAGGCTGTGGGTTGTGGTGTGTAGTGTTACCAATCAATCCATCTGTTGAGTGAGACATCCCGGGTTTGTCTTAGCCAAATGGCATAGGTCTTGGGGTGTCCGGGAGTACCCTGTATAAGTATCTGGACTGGGCATAAATGAGTTCAAAGTGTTGGGTTTTTCTAATGGATTCTTCTTCAAACTGGGGGAAGGTTGCAGCCACATCTTTGGCAAGGAGGGAAACAAGTGATTTGAGGAACCAATTGAGACATTGTTGGGGGGTAGCGTCAGCTTTGCAAAGACTACGTCGTCGACGCCATTTGTGGATGTGGTCAGCAATGTGTGTGGAGGAGGTTTATTTGAAGTCTGAGAGTAGTTCAAGGCCATTGTCATGACGAACGGGTAGTTGAAAGAAGGTTAAAAATGCTTTGGCCATTGATTCAAAAGTCGCATGGGACCCATATTTTTCCTCTACATACCATTTGGTTGATGGGCCAGTGAGTGTATGTTGAAATAACCTCAGTCGAATGGAATCTTCCATGATGTTGTTTGAAGAACACCATAGGTGAAATCTCATGATATGGTTGGTGGGATCGTCTCCTGCTTTTCCTTCAAACTTGGGGATGTCTGAAGGGAGTTTGGTAGGCATTGCAGGTCATGTGGGGTTGTGCAATATAGGATCATTGGTGAGTTTAGTCAAATCCGGTATGTTGAGGGAAGCCAAGTATGGCATATGGGGTGGTGGTAGAGGATTAATTCCAACCATAGTGTGAGTGTTTTGGGTACCTGACCATTGGAGGGGACTAGGTGGGTTTGTACTTCCCCCTTGAGAATAAGTTGCCCCCCCACTTCCTTATAAAGGAGAGAGAGTGAATTGTTGACCTTGGGAAGTGGACCCAAGTAAGGTGGAACCAAGAAAAGATGGTCCCAAGATAGTGGCACTCACGCGGGTGTGAGAAGGTGGAGTCGATGAGTTGGGAATACTAGGAACTCCTCCTAGAATAGGAGGGAGATTTAGCAAGCATATGGAATGACGGGGGTTTTGTGGGTCCCCTATGATGTCTAACTAGCTTAGTGAATGTGTGCAAATAGTGGTGAGAGCAATAAATAAACAAGAGCCTTTGCTGCAATTTTTTGAACCTTCACAATATATTTCCAAATCAGATGTAATCTGAAGGGCATCATACATAAAGTGTTTTGATAAAGAAGCATATATGTGGATAGGTGAATTTTATCAGTGTGGGAGAACAAAGAAAACAAATGCTCGTGTCCTAAAAAATGTAACATCCTTCCTCTCAAATAGCACTGGACCTTCCAATAGCACTCGACAGTGGGGTCTGAAGCCACCGGAAGAGAAACTAGTGAAGGATGAAACAATCAGTTATAATGAGGGGTAGAGGGGGGAATATCCCAAAAGAACTGGCGATATTTTCCAATAGCCACACAAAATCCAATCAAGGTGAAATTGCATCCCACAATTGCCACCTGGGTAGATGTCCTAAAATTTGGTCACTAGGTACCTCGGTATAAGTGTGGCATTTAGATTTTCGGCCTGAAAAATGGGTCATAGGCTAGATCCTGTCCAGGAGGTGGGTGCCTCAAGGGGGGATGCACAAAACAACTGAACCTTGGCCTTCAAACCTTCATGGGTATCTCCCTACCTTATGGTGTTAGGAACACTTGACTTGGAGGATTTAAAGTTTCCTATTTGAAAACTTCTATTGTTTTGAAAATGTGAGAACTAGATAACGGGGAGTTATTTGGATGCATATCCCCGAGATCCTACCTAGACTAAAAAAATTCTTTTGGCACCTCCTATGGAGGAAAACTTGGTGATTTTTTAGAAAATTTTTAGATGTGGTTGTTTGAGATATTCGAGGTGTGAGCCAATCTCGTTGAAATAAAGTGGGAGTGAATAATTTCTTCAAGAAAAGGGTGGGTTGTTTCAGAATCCCTTTGGAGGAAACTTACTTTGACCTCCACGTTTCGAGATGGAAACTATGTGAGTGAGAAGTGACTTTGTGTGTGAATGAGTGAAAGTGTGCCAATTTGTTTTAATAAATTAGGTGTCACCTTGTTGCATGTGGACTTCGCTTGGTCCTTACAAGTCTTTGATTACCTAATAAACTAAATGTCATTGATACAACCTTTCAGAATTTTAAAGTCCCTAGGAAACTAGCATGTGGACATGTGGGTCCTTTACTATTCTTTTAACTCCCTAAATGTTATTTAATCTAAGAAATCTTTGAAACTATCATCGATTGTAAACATGTGGGCATGTATGGGCCCATTACAAAACCTTTAAACTTCCCTAGTGATTTAATTTAAGAAAGTAAATTTCAACACTATCCTATCTTTGTAGCATGTCGGCATGTATGGGCTCGTTACAATTTTAAGATGTGTTTTGAAAAATAAACTAAGAGGAGTCCCAATGGGGTTTTTGTCCTCTCCTAAAGATTTTGTATTTTTAAGGGAGATGAAATTGTCCCATAACCTCTTTCTGATTCTCAAGATCGCTTTGAAGCACGAGAGAAGAGAATACTCCATGATTGTTATCCAATTTCTGGTCCCAATGCAAGTTTTATATGTGATGTAGAATGATTCCAACTTCACTTTAGTCAAAGTGAACCATCCATGTGGAAAAATGACAAATAAGAGGGAAAGTTATGATTTTAACCCCTAAGTGCTTATGTGTTTTGACGAATCCCTTTATATGGAGAGAGAATGTACGTGTAGTGAAGATTACAACATGCATGGAATTAAATTTAAGAAAGCTATGGGCCCTCCACAGATCACAAAAATATTACAATGTATATTTTTCTGCACAGGTGTGCAGGTCTCAGACTAGATAGAGGTGCTTTGAGTGCCAATGCGTGAACTAACATAGACTGATGGGCGCAAGTGCGAGTGTGCGAGTGTGGGTGGATAAACCTACGCACAACTATCATACGGTCGTGAAGAAAATTACGGGTGAAATTCCTTCAACTCAGCTTTGAATTTGGATTCCTATAGGTTGGCTTGGGCCGGTTATGGTACCTGCAGGTTAATTAAACAAAAGTAAGAGATAAAATAACCCAAATGGGGTAGGAAATTGATACCTTTCCCCAATGGAGTTGCCAATCTGTTGCACCTCTTTCATCACCTAAGTGAGCAAAACAGAGGTACTTACAATGTTAGTTGGGTTATCTAAGAAAGACAATAGTAAAGGAAAGTGTTAGAAGAATAAAACATAAAATACTAAGATAAAAATTAAACTAAGAATGATAAAAACAATTAAACTATAGTGCATAAGGACATAAGAACAAGAAACAAACAAGACTCATGTCACCAATGGAAATGATTGTATTAGTGAAAAAAAAACACCAAAGAGAAAGGGGGACTTTGGGTCCCTTCTTCCTCCAAGGGAGGGCTCTTGGACCCCCAAATATTGAGCTCTTCTTACAAAATGAGGAACTAGAATGAAATGGTGAAGAGAATCCAAAGCACATTCACTGAAGAGGTGATATGAATAGCTAAATGAAATGGTGCTAGCAGCATAACAATACAAATGAATTCCTTGAAGATGTAGTGCACCCATGGCCTCTTTTTATAGCATAACTTTGAGGTATTATGCAACCATCTTTTAGTGTGAACAAGGGGTTGTTTAGGGCACCTTTAGGTCTTTGACTAGCCACCCAGCCAAATTCAGCCAAGATTTGGATATCAAATCGACTTGGAAGTTGAACCAGAAGTGGATGGGAGGTCGACCAATGTCATAAAAGCATTGTTCTGAAGTGTGCGCAACTTTTTGGGTCCATAGTCGTGCATCAGGCACATGTGCGCTTTTCCAACATTTTCGATTGGCACACGTGCACATGCTCCCTGTATATATTTAGTGCATGCTGATTTTATAACTGTTTGTATAGTTTTGGACCTTTTAGAAATTCTTTGTAGTCATTTTTGGTCCATGGGTGAACTAATAGTTGTTTGAAGATGCTGGATTCTTGTACCCATTTGCAGACGAAATTTCAGTGATAACAGATATCTTTGCCTGCAATATGATTGTCAAAATACTCTTCCTTTGTGAAAGCAGCTACATCCACCTCATCGTCACAGTATTCATCATCAATGTTCAAATTCTCAAACTCATTCTCCATCTTAAGGAAACTTTCTATCTATTTGTCATCCTTGAAAACTTGTCAGTGCTTCATATTATCTGGTACTTCTAGCATGTACTTGAACTCAACCTTGTAGCGTTTTTCGGGGAAAATTGGAACTTTGAAAACTGCTACTGAAGTAGATAAGACATTAGTGGCACGGTTTCGTTCTCTTGGAATTGTTGAAAGATTACATTATGGAAACTTTTCAAGGAGGTCTAGTACCATATTTCTATAATCCCTCAGTCTAGGGTGTTTTTCTTGGTATATGCCTTTGATTTGATTTATAATTAGCTCAGAGTCTCCATGTACAACAATTCTTTTGGCACCCAATTCTTTCAATACCTTTAACCCCAACATTAATTCTTCATATTTCACCATGTTATTTGTGCATTCAAAAACAAGCTTATAAGAACATAATTTTGAGTCTCCTTTGGGATGATTAATTCAAACACCATCTCCTACTCCTTCTCTGTAGGCAGCTCCATCAAAACTCATCTTACATATCTGATCTTCTACTTTGTCCTGTTATTTTGAGTCTTCTTCAATCTGTTGATCAGATCTCCCCTTGTTGCGAATCTCAATTTCTGGTTCTTCCTCTTCGCAACACAGGTCATTGAAGAAAATAGAAGATCCCAACTCAGTTTCCATGGAGTATATGGGATGATTTTTTAAGAACCTGAATAGATCTACAAATATAATCACCACAAATATTGAATACATAATAGATCCACAAAGTAAGATAGAATAAACCACACTATATTATTACCATACCCTTGAGGTAGGGAAACACCATACAATGGATCCTACTATGGAAGGGATCCTCTCTTGTTCACTTGTCTCTTCGAGGGGGCTTCCTCCTAATGAGCTTTAGCTCCAAATACAATAATTCTCTTCATGTTCCATTACATTGTTTGAAACCCTTTATATAGTGCTACCATCACCTAAGAACATTCTAGAGGAGGTATCTTCTAGAAGTAGAACCTTCTAAGAAGTCATCTTACATTTATTCTATCTAACTACCAATTTATTATATCTAACTACCATAGTGGACCTTATTTAATAATATAGTGGACCTAGTCCACCTTACATTGAATGGCCTCTACTATTATCACTATAGGCCCTCTGGGCCCTCCCACTACCTCTCTAGATATCTTACATTCCATCCCCCTTATGAAAATGTTGTCCTCAATGCTTGATGCACAACCATATATGAGGGTCCCATGGATAATTGTGGACCATAATGTTGAAGAATACTAGAGAACCAAGGTCCCATGTAGAAAGTAAAGCCACCATGCTAAAGTAGTCCAACCACCATTGTAAGCTTGGGTCCCATGTCCAAGTGCTCATGTGAACTCCCCATGGAATATTTTGGAATCCAATAACCAACTCAAAATGATGCTCCAAAGACTGACACCTGTCATGTGGATCCAAATAAGAAGATCCATCCACATAGTGGAAAAGGGTCATAGTAGAATATGAAATGAATAATACCACTGTAGAATATGCAGGATGGAAACTGGTAATAATCATTGGCTCTTGATTTGTCACATTGATTCTCTCTACAGAAGACGGATTAGAGTCATCAAATAAAATATGAAAGTGGTTGTCATCCCAGAAATGACAACTATCCATATACCAATCATCACAATCCGCCTCAAAATCATACCAAACATATATTTCTTGATTATATTCATCCTTGATGTCCGCCATAAGAAATATCTCATGCATGTTATCCAATGAATCTTGAATACTATGAAAACTATCATTGAGGCCATCTACAAGGTCATGCAATCTAGCATCAAATGTGTCATACAATTGGAATTTGAATGCTTCAGTAATTTGTAGAATTTATTTGAGGGTTCGAGAGGAAATATCCATCAATCACCCTATGAACTCTTTGTTCCTGTAGCCATCATGAAAAAACACAAAAAAATAGAACAATAAGTTACGACAGAAAATCATGATTTTTTTTGGAAAACCCCTAAAACACTGTTGAATTTAAAATGCTCATAACTTCACTTCCCGGACTCTGTTTTGGCTGGTTGTTTTTTTGAAATTGGATGAAATTGTGAGAGGAACTCATATATGTAATTTTTTTGTACAAATTCATCCTCCATATTCTACATAAATAAAATAAAGGCGCCACCGTCCGCAAAAAACCTTGAAAATTGCAGATTTTAAAACTTCAATATCTTGACTTCACAAACTCCATTTCAAACAATTTTTTTTCTAACTTCAGTTTTTTTATGAGAGGAACTCAGATATACAACCTGTTTCTATAAATTATGCACAGAAATATACCTAAAATTTATGTAATTTCACGGCACTCTTTTTTCTTCTCCGAAAAAAAAAATCTGCAAAAATAAAAAATATTTGCCCATAATGTCTGCCAAGGAAAGCGCTCTGATACCACTTGTTAAGAACATGAATATATCTACAAATATAATCACCACAAATATTTAATACACAATAGATCCACAAAGCAATATAGAAGAAACCACACTATATTATTATCAAACCCTTGAGGTATGGCAACACCATACAATGGATCCTACTATGGAAGGGATCCTCTCCTGTTAACTTGCCTCTTCGAGGGGGCTTCCTCCTAATGAGATTTAGATCCAACTAAAATATTTCTCTTCATGTCTCATTACATTGTTTGAAACCCTTTATATAGTGCTACCATCACCTAAGAACATTCTAGAGGAGGAATCCACCCATCTATTATATTTAACTACCCATCTATTATATCTAACTACCATAGTGAACCTTATTTAATAATATAGTGGACCTAGTCCACCTTACATTGAATGGCCTCTACTATCATCACTATGGGACCTCTGGGCCCTTCCACTACCTCTCTATCTACCTTACATGATTGTTAGGCTGTGACTTGTTGTTGACCATGTATTTGAGAAAAAATTCTCTAAACAACCTTTTGTCTTGACCGAAAATAAGGATGGTGGCATATGACATGTCCATCTGGAGGGTTCCTTTTAATTTTGCAGCCCAAGATCTTGACAACAACATGTCGAATTTGGGAGGGATGTCAACCACTACTACATCCATGACCATATTCTTTGCTAGAATTTATGCCAAAGATACCACCAGATCTTTGATAAGACCTAGGCATTTCATCTTCCTGGAATTGAAAGAGAACAAGTCTTTGTTAGGCCTGGTGATGTCCAAACCTAGTTGGTCCATGACCACTTTGGGCATTAGGTTATGAGATGCCCATGAATCCAACATGGCATTGTGTAGATTCATATGATGGAATTTTAGGCTAACATAGAAAGGGGGGACTTCTTCGTTATCACCATTTTATTCTACTCTTGGCCCAAATAAGATGGCAGGGTAGTCATCTTGTACGTTCAGGGCATCAAAAGCCTATTTTGTTTTAAGCATCTTGATGGTCTGATTTATATATTCACTATTCTTGATTAATTCATTAAATGGTATAGAATTTTTTATCTTATCCATCTCACTTTCAAAATTAAAAGAGGATGAAGTCTTCTCTACCTCTTTGATGATCGTTTATTTCCTTGCCTCCAATATTTTCTTCTTTGGTTCTTCTTTTTGTTTTCCTTTTTCAATAGTACCCTTTGCAATAGAGTCTTTTGTAGCTGAATCTTTTACAATAGAATATTTTTTGGGCTGACTTGAAGAAGGTATGTGACTTTAAGATTCTTTGGTGCGGTTTCCCTTCGGAGGGTTTCCCTTTGGAGGATTTGGAGGTACCCTTTGATTTCTAAGGTTGTATTGTCTTCGGAATTGCATGATGGTATTTTGCAATCTTGTCTGGTAATATTTTGTTTCTAATGATAGCCTTTCCTCTTCATCTTGCCAAAAGATCTCACTTGCATCCATGAACTTGTCATGTTCTTATTTAGTAAAAAACACTTTTGTTTCTTTATCATCATAGTAGTTCATGTTGTCTTCAAAATATCCATCATAATTATCATCTATATAATTATTTTGAAAAGGAGGCCTTATTTGCTAATTTCCCTGATTTCCTTGATTTCCCTAATTTCCCCGATTCGCCTGGTCTGCTTGATTTTCTTGGTTCCCTTGATTTCCCTGTTTCCTTTTCTCTCCTTGTCTAATTTGGGGGATCGTTGGTATCCTCAAATTTCTGGGTGGACCATCAACCTGTTCTCTGGGGTTAGACCTATTACCTAGAGTCATCCTTTCCATTATTCTCTCCATGTTTCTCATCATTTCTTCAAACCTTTCTTCTGGTGTTTGTGACATTGAAGGCTATGCTTTATTTTGAGTTTTGTTTTTGTCCCTTCCAGAATTAGTTTTCATATTCTATGAAGCCATTAGGTTCACTTCAACTTCTATGGAATCAGTCATTATATCATCCAATGTTGTAGATCTTCATTCTCTTAATAATAAAGCAAAGTCACTTTCAAAAGAATCAACATATCTGAGCTTAGAAGCTTTAGAGGGGGGTTACCTCAGTAGGAATCACATTATAGACCTTCATAAATCTGGTTGAAAACTCCTACACTATTTATTCAGGTGATCTCTTCATGTTGTTGTACTGGGTCAACAACTGAAGGGGATTTTTCTTATCTCCCCATTTTGAAAGGAAGTTTGTTTCAAAGGCCTAGAAATCTACAATACTAGCTAGTGGAAGGGCTCTAAACCACTTCCTCACTTCTCCTGCAAGACTTTGTGTAAATAGACTCATTTTCAAATATTCAAATTCCACCTCTTCCAATTCTATGAAATCATTAAACCAGTCTAGATGATTATGAGTTGATATGTTACCTTCAACATCATATAGTTTGATACTTAGGTTATAATCGTGAGGTAGATCATGTAGTTGGGTAGGCAGTATGAGAGGGGAAAATGTGGCTTCCATAGTTTCTGTGAGGGTTCGGAGTGACTATTGGTTCTGAGCGGGGATCACTATAGGCCTGGAAGATGTGGCTAAAATAAAATCTTTGAATATATTTTCGTCAAATATGGTCTCACTTAAACAAGATTCAGACTTAGTTCTAAATAGGTATTGCTCAAATTTCACATCAAACTCAAGGTCTTCAAGGCTAGTCACTTTGTCCTGGGGAAAGGAAAGATATTGGTTTGGATGCAACACTAGGGTTACTGGATTATCTTTTCTTTTACATACAATATTCTCAGGGTCAGACATGGGGATTGTAGCTTCTGGGTCTAGGTTGCTCCTGGTGTAAATTTTCTTAGGACCCAGGATTTCTATCTCACACTGTTTGGTGCAACTGGTCTTTTGGTAACAGATTTTCCACGGAAAAAATAATCTCATCCAATAACGTATTTGATCCATTGTCACCCTCAGAAATCAAACTAAGTCTTTAAAGTCATTTTCCTAGGGAAGATTTTTCAATTTCATCCCCCACAACGATGCTAGAATGTTAGCACTCTGTAAATTTTGTCCGGCTAATAGAAAAAAGATAGAGGTAATTGTTTCAACTAGCTTTAGAGTTGAGGCACTATCCTACTCAACTCAGAGATGGCTCTTTCATGTCACTTGATATTTATTTGGAAATCAGTGGCTAGATTTGGTTTTCTTTGGGGGTTATTTATAAAGTTGTTGGCGAGGAAGGGGAGGAACAATGAGGGCTATGGAGTCAAAATTATGAAATTGAATGAAAACAATGACTGGCTAGTAGAACTCTCCAGAGGATAAAGGCTAAATGAGGCAATGAATTTGAGTTTTTAATTTGAGTTTAAGCAAGGTGTAGGAAGAAAGAGAAACAAATAACTGTATCAAAGCATTACTTAAATGAATTCTGAATTAGTTAAGAGGAAATTCACAGAGTTTAAATTACTTAAGCCGAGAGCATCACAAGATGAATTCTGATCTTTTAACTATCCAATATAAATAGAAGATAGTGCAAATGTAAATAAAGAATCATAGGAAATACATACGATGAGAGAAGACCAAACTCATATCACCACCATTAGAATATTTTCATAGAGACTTCAAAAGATTCTGCATGTATATTCAATTCAACTCCAAAAAATTACAATAGAGTTTAGAAGAAACAAAAAGGTTCCCTTGCACTTCTGTCAACATTAATTCATTCAAAATTTATAGTACTTATACAATTCAATTACAATGGCTGAAACCAAAACGTTTCAGCTTCTAAAATAGACTATAACAATTTCAACTGACAGTCTCGACATATGAACCAATTTACAATGATTAAAGAAAAAATGTTTCATATAATAAGGATGGATCTCTATGATTTCTTGACTTCCTTTGCACCATCTATCCTGCTCAGATATCCTACCTAATTTTATAGTTTGGTGACACCTGGAAGTTACTAACTGGTTCCTAGAAAACTGCATTCATCTTGCCTAACCATACGATCTCCTTCCACTATGAGTCAGAAGGAATCTCATAATCCATCATCTCCTTTATTAGAATCTCCAAGTCAATTGTTGGCACAGGGGCAGACCCAGGGTTCAATGCTACAACAATGCACCAACAAAACCAAAACTAACGGCCCTTTCGACAACACCTACGAAGCAGATGAAGTCTCACCCAAGGTAGAGACAAGGGTGCTTGCAGGACTTAGGTGTCTGCAACCTTAGTTGGGACACATATCTATGATTATAATACTTTATAGATCACTTAGCACCATTAGTTAATCATTATTTAACAAATATCTACTCTGCAGAGGAAACAAAGCATCGCATCATTCACCCTGATCTAATCTATCTAAGCACTTAGCATAAAGAAATAGATTAGATCTAGCATATTTGAGCACTAAGAAAGTTCACATAGGTCAGATCTAACATCCAGGGTCATCATAAGAACAAAGAACAAATAGATCTATCTATCTATATCAAAGCAATTAGTAAGTAAAGACATAAACACATCAAAAAATCTCACATAGCAGAATAACATAGTATTTACGTGGTTCACCCCCACCTTGGGGCTACATCCACCAACTCTTATTCTTTATTAGCTTCAATCAGTCATATACTTGCACAGATCCACAAAAACCCTACTCTGCATAGGACAAGATATCTGCGCGCACCTTGCCAGATCCTCCTTCCCTGAGCTAGGTCTATCTCAAAGCCTTTCATAGTCTATTACAACCACTTTCACTTACCTCTACAAGTTTCTCACAATATGCACAGAGCATCTACAAACCATACTTTCACTTAGCACTTAGCTTATCGTCCTGGCTACTTATGTCACCTAGCTACTTATTCATACTTTACAAAATAGGCCTAAACATGGGTAAACCCATGGGCCAGCATTCCCATACCCATTACATAATCCCAAATCCCAAAAAGGACCCAAAAAGGGGCCGAAATCCCATGATCTATTTTTCATCTTGTGCTCTATCTTCGACAAGCTGTCAAAGTCCCAAAATAGGTAAAACTTGATCAAGGATCTCCCAAAACTTGGTCAAGGGATAATAGGCCCCCAACACTCACTTGTGACTTGTCTCGAGTCACTCTGGTCTGACTAGTTCTACTTCAAACACGTCGAGTTGCTTCGAGTTGTTGTTGTGCTACGACCTCCTATTCAGTGAACTCTTGGATGACTGCATCGTTGATAGGTCCCTCTAAACATTGTTCAACTGTAGTGACAACCTGCTCTAGCTCTTGTCCTTGGCCTTCTACCTCTGTAAAAAATTGATAGGCCTTATCTTGTATAGGTTGAATCCTCTGAGTTACTTCCATAACTTTTCTATGGATAGTGTGGATCTGCTGCTAGGAGGTCCACTGCTCTTCGGATCACTTCATTCTTTCCACAACTGATAGGGGCTTCAACTGCGCATGTATCTTTTCGGCTGCATACTTTGCCTCTTAGAGCTGTGACTCCAGTGTCTTCAGTTATGGGTTCTCCGTGAGTTGTTCATAGGTATGGGCACTGCGATCAGTGAGTTGCTTACATTCAAGGGTAAAATCTTTTAGCCTTTCAAGTGCACTCCGGGAGGATGCTTCTCTTTGGCCTCTTACATCTTGTGGGGTCTCAAGTACAATGCATAGCTCCAAATATTCTATGCGTTGCTATAGTTGCTGGATGGATTTTGTGATCTGGTTCACTTGCTGTGTAACTCGGTCTTCTGCCTTGATTTCTAAGACTGTTGCAGAGCAAAGTGCTCTATTTACTACTTCCTTTACTTTGAGTTTCTCTGCGAGAAACTATTCATTTTCTTGTTGTAGTTGTTCTTTTTCTTCATCAAACTTCACTTGGAGAGAAAGATTTTCATGTTATGCAACACTGCGTTGCTCTATGAGTACTCCTTGTACTTGTGTCAAATCCTGGGTGGCTTGCTATATTTCTTCCTGTGCTCATCGAAGGAGAGATTCGACTGTATCGGCTAGGTGGTGGAGTTGGGTTAGCTCATCTCCCAATTCTGGTTCTCTCGACGCAGTGGAGACTACGCGGCTAGACTGTAGGGCCTGTTGTACCCCTCGGAGTTCACTCTCAATTCGATCATACATATCCTCTTGCTTTGCTTCTTGTTTCTCTTTTATTTACAGTGGATCATCTTACAGGGCTACTATGAAGAAGTAGAATTCATCGGAGGTGAGGATGGTCTGCATGTTAAAAACCAAATATCAATATAGCATAGAAAAACCTCATAAAAAGTACTCAATGCCTTGAAAAAGAGATAATTTAAGATAATAAGCCTCTTCGAGGGGGCAACCTCCTATTACCCCACTTAAAATGTTCAAGTACAAGATGATTCAAAATGAAAATGTCTCCTTGGTTGTTATAACTCTAAATTGCACCACACATGGTTACTTTGCATCAGGCCAACTCATATCCCTTCTTTGCCAAAACTTTGTTGAACAAATCTTTGAAAATCCTCTTGAATCAAGGCCCATGAGCCCTAACTCATTACTGCACGTGTGTACACGCTGGCTGACCCAAAACAACCCGCGTGGACCGACAAAAGCATGAAAAAAGGAAAGTTGTCGATGGAACAAAAAGCTATGGGTGAGTTAACTGAAAATCCTGGCCATGCATGGCCAAGGGTTCGTCCAAATACCTAGCTCCTTCTATCCTATAAAAGAAGGGGTAGGGGTACCATTTCGAAGAGGAAGAATATAGCAAAGAAACTTTGCCCATTTACGCATTCCATTGTCCCAACCCTTTAGCCTTTCCTAATGCCAAAGGAGATTTAAAGAAAAGTAGTTGAAGGACAGAAAAGAGGAGCCCAGGATCAGGTTCAAGGAGTGGTGGTTGGTCTCAGCTTTTGTAAGTTGACTCATTTCAATTAATAAAGAGAATTCTTTTCCCATCCCAATTCATGAACTGTCTATGGTTTGATTAGTTTATGTTTTATTTCTAACCCGTTGGTATATAAGTAGTATGCATGCATAGTTGTTGCTCGTCTTGAATGAAGGTCATCTTTGGAAGGAGAATTGCAAACAAGTAATCAAGCACAACGGAGGATCGACATCAAATGTCGGTAACAAGGTAGGTTGATCTTTCCATGCATTTACTAAGAAAAGGGGATTTAAATCTAGGGATGAAGGTAGAAAGTAATTTCTATTCGGTCATATATGCATGCAAAGTCTGAACTATATTTGCTAGTTCGTAGGGTGTTTTTCCCCAACAACAGAATTGGTGACCGTACTGGGGAGAAAACTCTTTAAGGTTCCTAGAATTTTATTTAGTTTTTGGGTAGTTTAAAGACTAGTTTTTCTTGCTTGTCTTTTCTTTTCATTTCTGTAAAGTCTGAGCTAGCAGGGAGTCTAGTTTTCCATACTAGCTTTCCCTAACTTTTGCTTGACTGTGTTTTTTGGGACCCACAGAGGTACACGTGGCCTACACAAGGCCTATACGCATGTACCCATTCCCTATCCTCTTACAGCCCATGTGTGAACACTAGCTGTAGAGGTAACAGTAGCATGTAGGAGTTTAGAGAACCTCAGAGGTAGTCCTCCTCTTCCTTGTCAGAATCACATATTCTCAGGGTTTTTTTTGGAATTCTGTCTGAGTCTTGTTTGCTAATAGTCCTATCTCAGATTGGTTTTGCCTTATTATTTTTTTCTTGCGTTATTTGTTTTTTTGTTAGAAAGAGTATCCAAGCCTTCAAGGGATCCTGGTTATTAATATCAGTGGTCTCTTCTTGTTTTGGTCTGTCTGTTTTCATTTTTTCTTAGGGTTTAGATATACACGTGGCATGTACAAGGTTAGCCCGCGTGTACACACCCTCTATATCTGTTCAAAGCGTGTTTGCATGCGTGTTGTTTGAGTAACAATTGTGTGCTTGTACAGGATACTTTTTTGTTAAGGGTGAGGCAGTTATCCTCTCCTTTGATAAGAAGTATTCCTCTCAGGTATTTGAATCTTTGTTTGAATAGTCAGTAGCTTAGGATTATTTTTACACTTAGCTTTCTTTTTCTCATTTAAAACGTTGTCAGAAAAATAAAAAAAAATTACGGTTTTTAGACAAGTGTGAGAGTCATTGTGTTTACAATTGCTACTATGTGATTTTATAATCTGATTCTTTGCAATCTTCTCTTTAAGCCAGAATTGTTTTTCTTGGTTTTTTTCTTGTCGGTGTTTTTCCTTTCTTTCTTTACTAGCACTTAAATAAAAAAAATCTCTTTTCATTTTCTTCTTTGGTTGAAGAGTGTGTTTCGGCATCATTAGCTAGGGAAAAGTCTTTTATTTCATAAGTTTTTGTAGTTCACTTAGATCATAAGTAGCTCGTAGTCGAGTGAAAATCCTTTGAATTTGCTGTCCAAAATCTTAGAAAAGTTAAAAAATCTTTCTTTTGAAAAGTTGTTGAAATTTTGCATTCAGTAAAAGTTTTGTTTCCATCTTTTTTATTCATTTTTTTATTTCATCTTTTACACATCATCAGTTTCACCCTCATACCCCTTGATGTAAGACAAAGCCATAAAAGTAACGCTAAATTTAAAATCTACTAGACGTTTATGTTTGTAGGGTTCACAAACTAGTTCAGGACTAGGGCCTTGGATTAGGTTGGAGAGGAAACTCTCCAAGGCCATTTAAAATCAAACATTGGAGTCTGAGATAGGGAGTGTCTAAGTCCAATTTCATGGAAGTTATCTAGGAACCCCCTCTAACATAGGGGATAAACATGAG
Organism: Picea engelmannii; assembly: GCA_009831015.1. Taxonomy (NCBI): domain Eukaryota; kingdom Viridiplantae; phylum Streptophyta; class Pinopsida; order Pinales; family Pinaceae; genus Picea; species Picea engelmannii. Next base: position 253,297 of record ML789986.1, on the reverse strand, counting down.
GTCGCATGCAGAAAGGTAGCAAAGATAACCCCTCCAAAGTTGGACCAATCGTAGTGGAGAACACATATAGAGGGCTTGTTTTGGGATTCTGTCGTTTGCATTTGCCATGGGGCTTCGTGGGTCTCGAATATGTTCGAGGTCCTCAGTTGTCTTCCGGACCATTTTATCTCGATACCCTTGACAGGTTTCGGGCTTGATACCCTGCTCATTGTGGTCTACCCTACTTTCGACTATACTCGCTTGGTGACTGTTCGCATGTTGGAAACCTAGTTGCCAATCTTTGTTAGGGACATACACAGGTGACTGCGGGGGTATACCGTGGTACCTAGAACAGACATCAGGCCATGCTTTGCAGAGTATACCTGGAGGGTGCTTCCATGTTTGAGTTTCACTTGCACTGGTAAGTTTCTCTAGTGTTGGTTGTTGTAACTGATCTTCTAATTAATTTAGTGTTTGCTTGTCTTATCTTCTAGGGACTTTTTTCTTAGTGTGTGTTACTTTTGAGCGTTTAGACTACCTTAGAGTGTATTGGATATTCTCACATAGTGGATTATTTTGAGATCCACAGGTCATGAAGGCTTCTTGGCCTACCATCGGTTACACTAGAGCCACCCCTGCCACCAGTAAGGCGGAAGCTAGACCAACCAGGGTCTTTTGAAGCGACCGGGTTACAAACCATTATGCCTGAACAACCCCTGGAGGAATTGACCATTTTGAACCTTCAGGAAACCACTCTTGGCTCGGTTGAAACCTCAACCACTGATCTCTTGGCACCTTTTATTGTACCAATTTAATTTCACGAGCACCAGATAGTGCCTTACACAGCAATGGAAACAAATGTTGTTACTTCTTCTGGGAATTCTTCAATTCCCACCACAGTTGTCACCACAGGAGAGTCATCTACTAACCTACCGTTGTCATTCCCATCCACCATGGTATCAACCACAACCACTTTGCATAGTGGTCTGAACCCATATTTGGCGATGACCACAACCCCTTTTACACCTACTGCGACAGGCCCTCCGTTCTCATATGGTATGCCTAGTTCGGGTACAAGTCCTGTACTATCCTACTCCACTTTATAGACTTTGGGTCTGGGGGAAGGGAGCTCTAGTGCTCTTCTGCAAGGTCACTTGGGGGGCACTCCTGTCCCTTTTAATGCTTTTCCTTATGCAGGAGGTCATATCCCTCCTTCGTCCCCTTCACTCGGTGGTTTGCGTTAGCAATCCACTAGGCAACCTACACACAATAGTTTATTTGGAGTGGGGAGTCAAAGACCACCTTCGCATAGTATGCCGGTAGGTTCAACACCGTTTTCTTGGAACAGAACGTTTGGTAACAACACCTTCTCGTCATCCACTTTTCCAACTAGGGGCAACCCCATTTTTGGACAATCTATTCCTGTGTAGGGTACTATTCCTGCACAGGGGGAAAACCTAGCAGGACCTTGGAATTCAGGGCAAGGATCTGTTCCTTCCTCCGGAATGCCAATCTGGGGTAATTCTTTCCACAATCAATGGAACCCTGGACAAACTACTATGCCTATCCCCATGGGACCGGCATGGGTTAATCCTTCCCAAAGTCCTTCAAATACAATGCATGCCCAACCATCCATGTCCTATTTGGGAAATCAGTCGATGATGTCTCCACAGATGAAAAATCCTTACGCTATCCAGGGCCATGGTTTCTACCAGAATCTGGGCCAGCAACCAAAATTTTCCTGGCAACCTGGTGCCAATCAAACTCCAGGACCCTTTTTCCCAAGTTATCAGCAACAACCCAAACTACCTTTCCTGATGACTTTACACTTGCCAGATTTGACAAGGTTGTTGAATGACCCCATTTGTCACGATCCGCGTTGGCCTCCTATGCCGACAAAGTTTCCTTTAGACATTCCAAAGTTCGAAGCCAAGCCTAATGAAGATCCAGGAGATCATGTGACTAACTTCCATCTTTGGTGTTCATCTAACTCATTGAAATATGACTCTGTACAGTTGCGATTGTTTCAACGTACTCTCATTGGGAGTGTCGCGAAATGGTACATCGAGCTCAATCGCTTGAGATACTCTTCTTTTGGCGAACTGGTGATGGCTTTCCTTAACCATTTCTAGTTACCTATGAGATACGATGCTGGCACAGAGATACTCACTAATTTCGAACAGACAACAACGGACCATATCTCTGATCACATCCAAGAATGGATATGCCAGAAGAGTTTAATCAAAGTACCAGTCCCACCAGCATTCCCGCATGAGTAGTTCCTTCAGTCTTTGGTCCCGTAGTTATCCAAATACGTCACGACATCCATAGTTTTCTATGAAGAAGATTCCATCATGAGGGCTCAACATTTTGAGCTCATCTATTCTCAGTCCAGTTTATTAAACAGCATCTTTCCAGATGCACCACATTCAATACTAGATAAAACTAGACAGAGAGTTGGGCCGTATGCCGATGGTATCGTCGATTCAACACAAACTAAGCTCGTTGAGCAATTGACAAAGTAGTTGCAACAATTATCCATACAACACACAGCGGCCAGCCAAACTACTTCTTTGGCTGCTCCCCCTACCCAAACATCAAAAGTAAACACAGTGCATTTGACTAACCCAAAGGCCACCCAACATCCTGAAGGGAAGAAAAAACAACGAAAGAAGGGTAAGGGGGATAAAAGACCCAACAATAATGTTGGTGGGAACAACACTGAAAAACAGAAGGTGAGGTATCCATGCAACTTGTGCACGGAAGACCACCCAACCCATCTATGTCCTCGGCTGGCAGAGGCCCAGAAATTTGTCACACAACAACAACAGGTAGTGTTGACTAATCCATTTCAACATGGTCAAAACCTAACTCAAGCCTCTGCAAGTAAAGAAGGGGGCATCCAAGAAAACTTCCCACCTCTTAACAACCCCTCATCCGTGAACGTATATATGGTTAGGGGTGATGCTTTCATATCAACTAGAGCGCACCATTATAGTAAACCAAGCGCTTCTGAGAAAGGCAAAGAAGTTGACCTCCCATCTCTTCCTCTACATATTGAGAAGATGTTGGGAGAAACAATGACACGCATTCCAAAAGGTGCATTTAAAAAAGCTTCTCATAACCCAAATGCAAGGGCCGCCCAAAACTACTCTGTGGTGGAGGATTTATCACAAACCCCTTGTGCGATGTCTGCTTTGGAAGTCCTCCAAAGTTGCCCTTCTCAGAGGAAAGATTTGTTAACCGCTTTGGGCTCTACTGAGACTTGTAATCTAGGTACCATCATGTTAGATACAACCGACTTAAAACCTCATCTACCTTACCACGTAGCGTTTCAGATAGTAGTGGCTTACCCCATGAAAACTTTTACATGGAATATCTTCTGCACGGTGGTCAATGAGGGTGCCTCGACATGCGTTATGTCGTTGGCATGTTGGAAGGCCATTGACCAGCCCATTTTGTCTCCATCACCTACTCTCCTCACTGCTTTTGACAGTCGTTCGTTCTGACCACATGGAATTGTTCGTTCTTTCCCCATGCAGTTAGGAGGGAAGACCATGTGTGTCGAAGTAGAGGCAGTTGATGCTCCCCTCAACTATAACCTCTTATTAGGACGGAGTTGGACTTATGCTATGCAAGCTATGGTTGCTACAGTTTTTTGGGTCTTGTTGTTTCCACATGAGGGCTGGATAGTGACCATTGATCAATTGTCTTTCTCCAGACTTGACCCAGCTTTGGGGGCATCCACAGTCTCGATGATTGATAATTCTCAACCAGGTGTCGTCAGCATAGGAGCTGGTTTGTGCCCATCCTTGATGGGTACCTTCGATTACCCACCTCCGCAGGGCGATATCAAATTTATATCTAGTCACCATAAGGTTGAGACTTTTCAAGTTTCATCATTCCACACGAAACTTGAACGATGGATGAGACAGGGCACTCAGGCATGTCCATTCCCTTGTCTGCCACTGAGGTATTGTACTCTTTAGTCAAGCAAGATTCATCTAACACTGATTTGACTCCTGCACAAGAGTTAGATCCGCTTCTAGAGCCTATTTGGGCTCAGGGTTCTCTCGCTAACGTCGATTTGTTAGACTTGGTCTTGCCTTCTGACGAAGCAGTAATCGAAGCAATGGCTAGTCCAGACAAACCTTGGGAATATCTTCATCACAAATCATATTTTCTCCCAGAGTTAAGATGAATCGAAGCAGGGGAATTCACCGTGACCATGATGGGAGATCAGCCGTGTCCTATTAACCTCCTAGCTACACATGAAATTTATGTTGAGGGAAATATGAAAACTATCGCTAAAACTATACCAATCAACATCTCCTGAAACCCTAGTGTCATGGAGAACATCTTCGTCGGAGCAGATTGTTCCCTTGAAGAGATTCAAATCTACATGGATCTTTTCAAAGAATTATGCGAAGTTTTTGCCTGGTCTTATGAGGAAATTCTAGGTATCTATCCAAAAATAGTTGAACATGAAATCACAATGTATCCTGATGCCAAGCCTGTTCAATAGAAACTCCGTCCAGTTAATCCCAAGAAAGAAGCAACCATCAAGATTGAGGTTGAGAAATTGCTACAGGCAGGTTTTATCTATCCTATCCATTTGACTCAATGGGTGTCAAATCCTGTGCTGGTCAATAAAAAACAAGGCATGATTCATGTATGTACCAATTTTTGTGATTTGAACAAGGCACGTCCCAAAGATAATTTTCCAACACCGTTCATCGACCATATCATTGATGAATGTATTGGTTGCAAATCCTTTTCTTTCATGGACAGTTTTTCGAGATATAATCAAATCCAAATCAAACCCGAAGACCCACACAAAATGGCATTCATTTGTCCATGGGGTACATTCCCATATCGTAAGATGCCTTTTGGTATTAAAAATGCTGGGACCACCTTCCAGCGGGCCATGTCTTTCACTTTTCATGATCTCAAGCATATAGTCGAGGCCTATCTAGATGATTTAGCATCACGATCTCGCAAGAGAACAGATCATCCTACACACCTTAGACTAATCTTTGAACGTTGTCGCAACTTTAGGATTCGCTTGAATCCAAACAAGTGTAGCTTCTGCGTAACGATAGGATGTTTGTTAGGTTTCATTGTATCAAAAACAAGGATCATGGTTGATCCTCTCAAGGTGGAGGCAATAATCCAGTTGCCCCCCCCATGCACAATCCTACAACTTTAGAGTCTAAAAGGCAAGGCGAACTTCTTACGATGCCTCATCGCCAACTATGCCGAAATCACCAAGGGCTTTATGCATCTACTTGATAAAGACGTTCCCTTTTTCTAGGATGAATCCGCTCAACACTCTTTCGAAGCATTAAAACATGCACTCACAACTGCACCTTTACTATGGCCACCTAACTATAACAAATATTTCTTATTATATCTGGTTGTCGCAGAGTCAACCATTGGCATGGTTTTAGTTCAGGAAGATGATTTGTTCTCAGAATACATGATCTATTACCTGAGTCGAGGCCTCGTAGGACTGGAACTGTCATGAATCCATTCCAGTACATGTTGACACGATGGGTTATATGTGAAAAAATCAGTAGTTGGATAGTCATCCTCCAAGAATTTGACTTAGACTTTGTTTCCGCAAAGTCCAAAAAGTCATTGGTCTTCGCAGAGCTTATTTCAGAACTTCCGGTTGAGTCAGGTGACGTTGTTCCTAAGGAATCGCCTATCCGGGGAGATATGTTTTTGATCACATCTTTAGATCCCTGGTACAGAGATATACTTATCTATCTCCATACTTTGAAGTGCCCCACTTCTACTTCTCGTGATGAGCATCGGTGTATATGCCATCAGGCTAAGAATTATCTAATACTCAATGATACGTTGTATCGGAGAGGTGTAGACTCCATCTTACATCGATGTCTCACACATGAGGAGGCAGTCATCGTGCTCAATGATTTCCATACCAAATCTTGTGGCGGTCATTTTTCTGGGCTGGCAATAACCCAAAAGATTCTACAAGCAGGTTACTTATGGCCGACACTTATCAAAGATTGTATAGAATCGGTCAAGAAGTTCCATCCATGCCAAGTATTCTCTCGGAAGATGAGGGCACACCCCACTCCTATGTTTCCTATCATCACAGTTGGTCCCTTCACCAAGTGAGGGATTGATTACACTACTTTCAAACCCCTATCAGTAAGGGGGCACCGCTATATCATCATAGTTGTCGACTACTTCACTAAGTGGGTCGAAGCTATGCCAACGTTTAAAGATGATGGAGAGGCTGCAACTCTCTTCTTATTCAATCAGATCATAGCAAGGTTCGATGTCCCAAGAGAGATTGTCACTGACCATGGCAGTCACTTTCAGAACCAAATGATGACTGAATTAACATCAAAGCTTGGGTTACAGCAAGAGCATTCATCACCTTACTACCCCTAAGCCAATGGGCAGGTAGAGGCTGTAAACAAAACTCTTAAGACTATTGTACAGCGAACTATCAACTCAGCCAAGTCAAATTGGCATTTGATGTTATACTCGACATTATGGGCTTACTGAACATCTATTAAGACTACAACCGGTTTCTCACCTTTTCAACTTGTTTATGAGTTGGAGGCAATCTTTCCCATCGAATGTTAGATCCCATCTCTAAAATTGGCAGTACAATTATTGCTAGACACTTCTCCACTTGAAGAATGGTTAGTACACCTTGAGCAACTCAATGAGTAGTTTCGTGATGTGGCCCTGGCCAATGAGGCTCACAAACATAAGGTCAAGTGTCAGTATGATAGGTCCATTCGCCCTCGGATTTTCTATGAAGGCGACCTTGTCCTGGTCTATGACTAAGATAAGGACCCCCTAGGGGTAGGAAAATTCAAACCCATGTGGTTCAAACCCTTCATCATAAAAGAGGTTTTAAAAAAGAGCGCTTATTGTTTGGTTGATTTTGAAGGGAATTCTTTGGCGGAGCCTAGAAATGGGCTCTACCTCAAGAAGTATTACTCATAGGCAAGTCACTGTGGGTAAATTTTTGTAACATATGTATAGTCTTTGTACTATTAGCTTTTAGTTTCTTTTAAGTGTTATGGACCTTTGATTGATGTTATCTTTCGTCGATATGGTAGATGTCAAGTGATTCCAAGGTGTTCGTTGGGTATGCAGATGGTGCTAATCGGCACACTCGGAGGCTTGCCTCTGTAGCTTGGGTAATCTTTACACCTCTGGGCCAATTGTTATCTTCCAGAGGTATATGCTTAGGTGACACCACAAATAATGTCGTCGAGTATAGTGCAGTTATTGAGTTGCTTCATGACGCCTTGTCATTGGGTATCTCTCATCTCTGGGTCTATCTTGATGCTTAACTAGTTGTGTCATAGCTAAAGAGAGTATATTGGGTTCATGATCCAAATTTACACCAACGATTCCTTAGGGTACATCTCTTAGAATGAAACTTTCATTATATTACATATTTTCATGTTCCTAGGAGATTAAACCAAATTACAGATACTCTAGCTAATCAAATTTTAGATTGGGATCTTGCACACATATGAAAGAACATTGACATAAGCATGTAAGTACATTTTTGTACATGTGATCCATAAGACACAAAAGATCAAAAAACCATATATAACATCATAAAACACCCAGAGTACATAGATGGATGCAAGTGCCTCAAAAATGGGACTAATAATGAGTCACAGGGCTTATGCCCTCAAAACATATATACAATTAAGTGCTTGTGGCACGTAAAAATTCTAAATAGGTTCAGGGCCTATGGGCCCTATTATAATAGTCCATAGCATGGGCTAAATGCCTAAACAATCGGACCCACGTCCGAGGCGCCCCCACTACATGAGGCTGCATGGATCGCAGTAGGTCCTCTATCTCTGCCATTGGGATTGTGCGAGTGAGTGCAGTGAAGTTCCACTCAACTCATCTAAGGACCCTCTCAACCTCCCCGGTTGGGAGGTTCCCTGCTACTGCTGCTCCCCTAGCAACGGAAACTACGGCTTCTGGCCAAGGATGATGCATGTTCCATGCATAATCGACAGGTCGCATAGGTCCCACATCTGCATGCAACATACGTATACCCGTCAAATACTCTCGCATACAAAAAAATGATATATATAACAAAAATAAAATAAAAATTACATATGCAAACAAAAAAAAAATACAAAAGTGGAGACTTTCCCATCTCCCCTCGCTCCTCACCAGGAGGCACGAGTATCTCAAGATCTCTAGAAAAATCTATCCCTACATAGGGGTAATCCTCGATCACAGGGATCTACTATGACAACCACACAAAGAAGTCATCATTATAGGAATCATTGGTCCTTCCACCACCCTATCGTGGAAATAATACTTCCCATCTACACACTGTAGGGAAAGAGGCCCAATGTCCTCGTACTACTTCCCGAGGACTAAATCTCAGAACTCTCTCAAAGAAGAATGAACACAAAATTGTCCCAAACCCAAAGTTCCTTTGTGTCCGCTGTCGGAAATCTGTCAATTGCCTCTTCATGCACTCGAGTAGTGTGGCACTCCAGTCAAAAATCTGTGCATTCAAGCACTGGATAGCATAGTTCATCTGTGTGTGAGACGCCTGATGCAAGGCTGCTAAACCGGTAATCCACCCAATTAGTAATAATATCGCCTGCAATGATAGGTTAGTGATCTTACTGATGGGTACCTAGGAGCCCACACGGTCATTCCTAGCCTCATAGTGCTCGGCTATCAGTTCTGATATCTTACTCATTCCCATAGGAAACATCCTAAAGTTGACTGGTTCCCCTCTCCTTGAGAGGCTAGTCAAAAAATAGATATCCTTAGTGGTGGGCACCATTGATTTCCCCTCTAGCATGAAGGCCTCTGCATCAGGGTGCCAGTAGTCAATCAAGGCATTCAGTAGCCTTGGTTTCACTTGCATAAATGGACACAGGAAGAACTTCAGTAAACCACATTGCATCAACATGGCCACGACATTCGGATCTCCCGCAACCAACTCACTGATTGCTTCATGCTCCCTTTCCCTCCACCGGATATACATCCTGCCAACACAAAAAAGTTCAGGAGGGTCAATACTTGCCCTTTAATTATTTTTTTCTACAAAAGGGGGGTCCACGTGAGATGTAGAGGCGACAGTCGTATGTACACACGAGCAGCCTTTACTCTGCCCGAGTGTACACGCGGCCTATCCAGAGACTGCCCGTGTGTACCTCCGGTCGACCTTTTAAAGGTCGATGCCCACCCAAAAAATGAAAGCCAGTGCAAAATTGAAGAATTGAATAGCTAGATAGGGGAGTTTGTACTTACTTAGTCCAAGCGGAAGTTTGTTTCATCCACTATAGCTCCCGAAATCATCGTTTTTAGCAAAGGGGGTCTTTTGGCTCCAGAGTCAATTTCCAAATCAGAAATGGTGATAATGAGCTGCTAGCTTCTATTTATAGACTTTTTGGCCTCTTTTTGTCACTTTTTTGGCCTCCCTTATCAGTTTCCTTATACCAAAAACCATTTAGAGTGATTCAGGAGTTATATGGGAGGGATTTGATCGGGTATTGGGACACTTTTTTGAGTTTTGAGAAAATTTTGACGGTCCATGAATTTTTTTCCAAGAATCAACTTGAGCATATAGGTTAGGTTACTACCCCAACTTTGCATCTCGTTGTCTTTTTCCTCTGCTATAGGATCGATCCCATCAGGTTGTGACACTGAACCATCATATCTACTTTAGAAGTGTTGCAACTTGGAGGTAGAGCTTACCAGAACATGGATGCCCTAGGTAGGTCCTGATTGCATTATGGTGTCCATGCCATCTCTAAAACACTGTAGGCTCGGGAGTCCTTATATTCTTTCCTGGATTTGAGTTTGAGCCTCATTTGCATGATTCTTCTTCGCTCTTGATCTCACCCTCAGGACTCCCAAAAAACTAACAGGTCTCCTTTTAAGCCCTTTTCAGACCCACTAAACATGAAAAGATTGTCGAGCGATCTTGTGGCCTTTCACGCTCATTAAACTGAAATTTGAAGTCACGTCTGTCCGGTGGTAGTTTACCCCTTTTTCGGTCTGGACGGTCAACTGTACGAACAAAGGTATACTCTATAGAATTTTTGTTCTTTAGAAGATTACTCTCAGGTATAATTTTATCCCTTTTTCGAGCCTGAGGGACTAAACTTACGAAAAAGAAACCCCCATGGAGTCCATAATTAAGCTCTTTTCAGACTCCCTAAAATTGAAAAGATCGTCGAGTGACCTTATTCTTTCACACTCGTTAAATTGGTCAAGAAGAATATTCCTGACGAAGTCCATAGTTAATCTTTTTTCAGACTCCTTTAAAGTGAAAAAATGGCCGAGTGATCTTGTCCTTGTCACACTCATTAAAATGGTTTTGAATCGATGTCTAATTGGTGCTAATTTACCCTTCTTTCAAACTGAATAGACTATCTTCGAAAAAGGTACCCCAACGGAGTCTCCTTTTATGTTTTTTTAGACTCTCTAAATATGAAAAACCACCGAGCTTACCTTCTTTGGGATCGTTAAACTTACATCGAAGGATGTTACCATTGTGTGTTTTATCAACCGCATTTTCATACCTTATCCACTAGACTTGTGACAGTTTGCTTCTACGTCTTAACACCTTTGGCCACCGGAGGATTTTTCCCAAGTATCATTTTACTAGAACATCAGTCTTGTCCTTGTGCCTTGAGCTTGTATGTTTGCAATACTCGTTCCTCCATTGTAACATAATATTCCTTTATTCTTTTTCCACAGTTATCGAAAAGAACAAAAAAATCAAATATACCCCAAAAAGAGGAAGGGAAAAGTATTTTCTTTATTGGCAGCATAATGAGTCTCCCTTGGATAAAGCACATCTATCCATTTGTTCATCATACTATGGGATGTAGTACGACCTTAGGAAGCTTTTCTCGCTATATAGAGTTGTGTCCTCCACTGTTTGGTTATTCTTCCAAACATATGGAGAGTTTGCATTGTCTCCTGCTTCGTAGACTTATGATTAACATATATGATGCTTGAGTCTCATCACTTGTCATGCTATTGTCCAAGGGAAGTTTGTTACTAAGCCTGATTCGACCCCTCTGCAATATGTCTCTTGTCCGCACACCCATCCATCCTGAATGTCCAATCAAGTCCTTGCTCGAAATCGCTGAAGCCTTCAGTCCGATCATCAAGATTATCAAGTCCATGACCGACGATTCATCGAAGACCTCTGGATAGTGCAGTCATACACTCATATTACACTCCTACCCGAGTTTTGGAATATTTTGAAGTTGTTGCTTGAGCTCTGAAGATCTCATCTCCAGCCATCAGGTCGAAGCGTTTGGAAGATGGATACTCTATATGTATATCTTTCTGATTTCGAGATGTAGCTCCATTGTGTATTGTTCACGACTACTCTTTATAGTTATTTGACATGGATCTACAATGTATTTGATTGGTAGCCATGGTTCTATTTTTATCCCGAGCATGGTTATGCTCACCTCGGTGAGACATTTGTTATTTTGCAGACAACACCTCCCGGTTCCTAATCCTTGGGCTCAATAGTTCGGCACATCAATAAATATTGGTAATATATTTCGGCCATCAAATGCTCTTATAACCTCACACATTAGGGGGCATCTGTTATAACCCTAAATTGCACCACACATGCTTACCTGGCATCAGGCCAACTCATATCCCTTCTTTGCCAAAACTCTGTAGAAAAACTCTTTGAAAATCCTCTTGAATCAAGGCCCACGCACCCTAACTCATTACTGCACATGTGTACACGCTGGCTGACCCAAAATAGCCCACGTGGACCGACAAAATAATGAAAAAAGGAAATTTTCCAATGGAACAAAAAGCTATGGGTGAGTTAACTGAAACTCCCGGCCATGCATGGCTGAGGGTTCATCCAAATACCTAGATCCTTCTATCCTATAAAAGAAGGGGTAGGGGTACCATTTGGAAGAGGAAGAATATAGCAAAGAAACTCTGCCCATTTATGTATTCCATTGTCCCAAGCCTTTAGCCTTTCCTAATGCCAAAGGAGATTTAAAGAAAAGCAGTTTAAGGACAAAAAAGAGGAGCCAAGGATCAGGTTTAAGGAGCGGTGGTTGGTCTTAGCTTTTGTAAGTTGACTCATTTCAAGTAATAAAGAGAATGCTTTTCCCGTACCAATTCATGAACTTTATATGGTTTGATTAGTTTATGTTTGATTTCTAACTTGTTAGTATATAAGTAGTATGCACGCATAGTTGTTGCTCATCTTGAATGCAGGTCAGCTTTGGAAGGAGCATTGTGAACAAGTAATCAAGCACAACAGAGGATCGACATCAAACGCCAGTAACGAGGTAGGTTGATATTTCCATGCATTTACTAAGAAAAGGGGATTTAAATCAAGGGATGAAGGTAGAAAGTAATTTCTATTCGGTCATATCTGCATCCAAAGTCTGAACTCTATTTGCTAGTCTATAGGGTGTTTTTCCCCAACAACATTGGTATTTATAGGAGACTAGGAGGTATAATTACAACTAATGGCCTAAAGACGACATAAATAAAATAAAATTACTACTATAATATGCCCCAATTGAGGGTTATTGAGCCAATATTAGGGCTTAACATGCCCCTCCCCTTGAGACAAGTGTTGTCTGCAACACTTGAGTAACTCTAGATGCTTCTGTATAAAAGACTCATATTCCCAAGTGGAATCTTCAGCCGGTAGTTTCCTCCATTTAATGAGATACTCTGAAATGGATATCTTCCTCAACTGGCGAATTCTTGTGTCAATGATGGCTTCAGGCTCCAATATGATTTTTCCTTCCTCGTCAAGTTCTGGTAATATAGTTTGAACTGGAATCTTGTCGCCTATAACCTTCTTTAAGCATGAAACATGGAAAACTGGGTGTACTCGTGAAGATGCAGGCAACTCCAATTTGTATGCCATAGTACCAATATTTTTCAACACCTTATAAGGGACATACTACTTTGGTGATAATTTATTATCCTTCTTGGATTTATTGAGGGAAATCTATTTGTTTGGTTGTAGTCTTAAAAATACCCAATCGCCCACTTCAAAACTTCTTTCACTACGATGTTGATCTGCATGTTGTTTCATGCGATTTTGTGCCATGGTTAGGTTGTCCTTTAATATTTGGAGAACTTGTTGTTGATTCTCGATGTGATCTTCCACTGCTTGAACCTTAGATTTTTATTTTAGAGAAGAAGTGATGGAAGGAGGGTGGTATCCATAAAGTGCCATAAATGGTGTCATTTTTGTTGCAGTATGAAAGGAAGTGTTATACCACCATTCTACCAAGGGTAACCATTTGAACCATTGTGTTTGTTTATCAGAGACAAAGCAATGAAGGTAGACTTCCATACATTTGTTCATTATCTCGGTTTGTCCATCATATTGAGGATGATAGGATGAGCTATGAGCCAATTGAGTACCCAAACAAGAAAATAATTATGTCCAAAAATGTCCAGTGAAGATGGGATCTCTGTCACTTACAATAATCTTTGGTCTGCCATGTAGCTTTTGAACTGTCTCCATGAATGCGGTGGAAATTGTACTAGCTTTCAATGGATGAGAGAGTGCACAAAAGTGTGCATACTTGGTCAGTCTATCAACAATCACCATGATGACACTCTTTCCTTCAGAATTTGGTAACCCTGTGATGAAATCCATGGAAACCTCCTCCCAATGCTGACTTGGGATGGATAATGGTTGTAAAATACCTGGGTTGTTAATTGTTTCCACCTTATTTTGTTGGCAAACCAAACATTCTGCCAAAAACCTTTGAACATCGGTTTTAAGGCCATCCCAAAAAAAATCCTTCTTGACTCTATGGTAGGTTTTCAAAAATCCCGAGTGCCCTCCTACTGGAGA
>ML789986.1:210966-224114 GCA_009831015.1 Picea engelmannii | reverse complement strand
ATACTCTACCTCCTTTACTCCAAAGAAACATTTGGATGGTTTGGCATATAGTTGTTGCTCCTTTAGTAGTTGTAGCACCTTGTGAACATGTCGCACATGATCCTCCCAAGACTTGCTATAGATTAGTATATCATCAAAAAATATTAACACAAATTTTTGAGGGAAGGGCTTGAAAATGGAATTCGTTAACCCTTGGAATGTGGAAGGTGCATTTGTAAGGCCAAAAGGCATGACCAAAAATTCATAATGGCCTTCATGAGTTCAGAAAATTGTTGTTGGGATATCTTCTTCCTTCATTCTGATCTGATGATACCCTGAACAGAGATCCAATTTTGTGAAATAGATTGCTCCATGTAGTTCATCTAACAATTCATCAATGACAAGAATGGGAAACTTATCTTTAATAATGATCTTATTGAACTCTCTATAATCTGGACACATACGCCATGAGCTCTCTTTCTTGATTACCATTACCACTGGTGCAGAGTAAGAACTTTGGCTAGGTCTAATAATGCCAACCTCTAACATTTCTTCAACCCTGCACTCAATTTCACTCTTTTGGGCATAAGGGTATCTGTAGGGCCTAATGTTAGGAGGAACACTCCCATGAATTAGGTGAATTTCATGATCACGATTTTGAGTGGGTGGAAGACCTTTGGGAATATCTTAAAATACTTTGGAATGTTTATCAATGATCCTTTGGAGATCTTGAGGAATAGATGGCTTAGATGTTTGAACATCTAGTGTGAATAGTTGTGCAATAACGCCTTGATGCACCTTTTCCAATAATTTTTTCATGTCGTTAGAGCTTATCACCTTACCAGGTTTCCTTGTGGTACCTCTTAACTCAGTTTCTTTTCCTTCCAATGAAAATTTCATGAAAAGTTCTTGAAAATTAAAATCCATTGTTCCTAATGATTGTAACCATTGGATTCCTAGTACAACATCTACACCACCCATGGGTATAGCAATCATTGGGCTATTTGTTATTGGATAAATCTGTAAGTGTGGACACAAACCGATCTCCCTAGATCCACCTGGATCTAGAACAAATCAAGACAGAATAATACTCTTTCCCTAGATTTAGATTGTTGAATGAACTAGGAGGCAAGAATCATGAGCATACCTTGTGATCACTTCCTTAGGTCTTTGTTGTACCAGCTTCTCTCCAATGCTCTTGTGCAGTCCAGACCAGAACAATTCAAACCAATCGAAGTGAAAACAACTTAATATATTCAACAATTAATCTATGCATGTGATCAAGGAATTATGCAATAAAGTAAACTCAGCTTTATGGGAAAGGGACATATTACTGTATTATATTGATAGAAAGCAAAGCTTACAACCTGAGCCTTGATGTTCCAAACCTCCTTTCGATGGCCCTTAGCTCTGACACACACACTTTCTCACTTGTATGAAGAAGATCAACCACCTTTGATAACCTTGATGGAGTTCTCTAGCTGCTGTAGCATCAGTCCTTCACACAATCTTTCACAAATTCTCCAATGTCTTATTAACCTTGTTTGCTTCTCACCTTTTTCATGAGAATCCTCTCAATATATAGGATGAAATGAATTGGTTACTTAGATAGGAATGATCCCAAGATATCAGAAAATCCAGTACTTGACAACCACTCGAATGCCATCTCATCCTTCTAGAAGATTCTCTTCTAGAAGCTTTGAGAATTCATCCTTTTCTCTTCTTTAAAAAGTGTTCGCACCCTAGCAGTTAGGAACAGTGTGAACTTCTTGTACCCTGGCTTAAGGTGGCCTGCAAGAATCATGCATTCTCGCAGGAAAATGTATAGGTAGCCTGCGAACCTTCCTCAAAACTGTGATTTCTGGAGAAAGATGAATGTAACTTTTCTCAGGAAAAGATTATAATGAAGAGCCTGAGTACACCATCCTTAATACATCATCATGATGACCAAAATCATGGGTAACATAATGCCCCCCAAATTCTGAGATTGGAACTAGTGACATTCGATAGACTTTGTAAGATGCATGTGTGTGTCGAGAACCAGGAGCACATCTAATCGGAGACCTGCAAACAATCAAGCATCGGCAGAGTATCATATATATCAATTCTGAGGTAGGCATTCCCATACTCAGATCATAGACTGATGACATTGTAGACATGGGTCATGGGCACCAATCATACACTGTGGATCCACGTCGTTCAAAATATAACATAGCCACTTGAATACACTATGGATCTATGCGAGAAAATTCAACTCAAGACGACATAGCCACGAAACATACACAGTGGATCTATGTGTCGCAAATTATACATACTCCATCGCAACCTAGATCACAAAGATGATATCCAGGGTCTTCAACCTCATTCCCCAAAGTACGAATCTATCCATGTGATTACATGTGTTGAAGTCGAACATGGTAGAAACCACTTGATTACTGGTCAATGATAAAACCATTAACAAGTGCGAGGTAAATCACCATTGATGTCAATGACTCCCAAGGTACCATAGTACAATCCATCAAATGTGAATAAATGATTTGATGTCGAACATTCAACGGAATCTCGCGATCAGGGGTCAATGATGTAAACCCACTGTCGAAAGCGAGGAACTTGCCATTGAGGCATGCAAGCTCCAAGATACTAAATAATTTCTAAGTTTTGATTCTGGATAATGTGCTGAAGTCGATGGAACAAAAATCGTCACAAGAGGGCCTTGATGTATCCCCCATCAATGACATGAAATGAGTAACAGAGTTTGAAGGTGAAACAGAGCACTTTGCAAATTGAACTGGACACAGGGAAGGCCGACTCAGAAAGAATGGACAACTGCAGATGGCTGACTCGATATAGGTTTTAGGTGGACTTCTCTTGAACATATGAATGACACGACCAATGATTTGGCAGCATTGACTCAAATACGACACATGAAATGACCTTGTAGTAAATCAAATGAGAGACAAATGGATTTCCCAAACCGGCTTCAAATGATGAATAGGGGGTGTCATGTTCAAGAGCGACACTTACTGCCAATCAATACAAATATGGAACATATCCCTTTCCCAAATTTTCCCCCACCATTTCTGGCAAGTACCTCTTTATTTTTATGCAAGCTTGAAGAGGATCACATATGCTTGTTGATATAAGCTCATCCTTCAGACGAGTCCCTCGGAGTATTTTTAACGAACCCTAGGAAGGAGTGGTTTGGTCCCATCACGAGTCCGTCAATGTTTGTTTAACGAGTCCAGAGATAGTAAACTCGAAGGTTTTTCAAGATTATAGAGTTTGGAAAAACACTTTTAAAAGAGAACTCTCTCAGTTCCTTTTTCGTACAGTAGTCCAACGAGACCGAAAAACGGTTAAACTATTGCTCGAAAGACGCATACTTCAAATACTTTATCGAGCATGAAAATAGCAAGGTCACTCGGCGATCTTTTCAGGTTTAGAGAGTCTGAAAAGAGATTAAAGAGAACTCCAGGGGGGTTCCTTTTTGTACAACCACAGCGAGCCTGAAAAAGTGATAAAACAACGCTCAATCACGTTCTTCTATTTTTCACAAGCGTAAGAATGGACAAAAGGGCGCTCGAGGTTTTATGTAAAAACAATAAAAAAAATATCAAAATCACACCACACCAGAGAAAAATCTATCCATAATCATCCATGTTTCACACCCGCAAGGAATTACACTTATTTACACATTAGTGATTAGGTTTAAATAATAAATAAACATAAAAACCCAAAATTGACATAGTAAAAAGTAATTAAAATGAGTAAATAACTAAATTTACCATATCATTTCACATTTTTACCATTGAGTTCCAAAAACCCTCATTTTACCCTCTGCATTCCGTGTCGATTTCCGGGAGCTACGAGTGATCATTTGAAAAGATGTTAGCAACATCTTGGTAAGTTCTTCATTCCTGATATTTTCATGGTTTAAAATTTTGATTTCATTGGTTAGAAATTTTGTTTTAAGTTATTTTTTAAACCATACATGCGTGGAGGCATTCTCGCAGGTGCCCCATACGGGACCTGCGAGAATGACTCGTTCTCGCAGGTGGGCCTTAAGCCACCTACGAGAAGTTCGCACTGTGCATAATATGGCACCTGCGAGCAGCGCAGAACTCAATTTTTTTTAAAAAATTTAGCCAATAGAAAAAATTCATTTCATGAATAAGATCATTAATCATGTTTGTATGTTTCTTATGAAGGTAAATAGCCACCGACATGGTACTTGAGTGGAGAGAACGAGAAAATGAGGAAGATAACGCAAATGCTGAGAATCACCCTCCCACCATAGCTGCATTAAGAGATTGTGGTCTCTTAAAATACTTTCGTATCCCAGGCATGAGAGCCCAAGTCCGATTATTGGAGTATCTAGTTCGAATGTGGGATCCGGACCAGCAAGTTTTCATTGTAGGAGCTCATACATTATCTATTGACATAGAGGACATATACTTATTGACTGGATTATCCAGGCATGGGTCCTATGTCAGTCTAACCGGCAACAAAGCAGGTGGTTTGAAAATGAGTGAATATTGCAACCAATACTGCGTACCTGAGGCTGAAAGAAAGAAAGGGAAAGTGGCAATCTGGGGAGTAACCGACTTGACTATCCTCACTATTCTCTTTATGATTGCTCGAATGGCTGGAAGTGCCGCTCCCCATATGGCATTGCAGAGATATTTCTAGTACGCCATTGAGTGTATTGAGCCCCGAGTATTTAACTGAGCTGATGCAGTATTGCGCAATATCAAAAAACAACTAACCAAGTGCAGACGTGGTGATTTAAAACAATTTGGATATGGATATTTACTAGTTTCCTTCTTCCTTGAGAGGGTCGCTGTATTCCAACTGTAGGTTGAGTGGAATCTACCTGGTCCAAGAGATCCACGGATGTTGAGGTGGTGTCGGCTCATGGCCCGGCACGTGGCAGGACCAATCGTCAAATATGGCGATATTTTCTTTGACTGGTTGCAAAACCAGATGTTGATGGTCAATGACTATGCCTATGTCAGGTTGGATTTACAAGGAGATCCGGATCTAGAACTGCCTGAAGACGCTCAGTGGGGAGACCTCGGTAAGAAGTACACACGTTTTCTCATTTTAAAATGTTTTTGAATTTTAATCATATTTAAATGTTTTTGTTTTATATATTTATCTGAAGACTAACTCAGTATGTTTGTTGATAACATAGATGTCGGACCATATAGACCTGCTGGAAGTTCTCCTATCCACAGGCGAGGTGAAGTGGCAGCAACAGTTCCACAATATGCTAAATATTATATGGTCGTGGAACAAAATTTAGAAGGCCTGACAGCAGACATTCCAGATATGACTCTGGAAGAGATTTCGCGATGCGATCAGCATCACACTGTAGGAGTATCAGCTGCTATGGGTCGACTTCTCTGTAGGGTAGCTAGGGCAGTAGTGTGTTACCGTGAATGTCATCCATGATGTCACATTGTAGAAGCTATAAGCTTCCATTTTTGATATTTTGGTCTTCGGACAAACTTTTTTGTAAAAAACAACAAACTCTTTTGACCGTTATATATACAGATGGATTCTACTGGTTTACTTTACATTGTGTGAATTTACATGTGTTTGATTTATAAATTGTTTAAATGTCTGTCCAGTACATAATTTGCCAATGCATCTGTTAATGAATTAAGACATCTAGGAATATGCTGATATTCAATGTGATTGAAATATCGTTCCAAGAGGCGAATTCGCAAATACACTCTTAACAAAGTAGGACTTCGAATAGAATAGATATTACTTAGTTGTAGTACTACAAGATGCGAGTCGATTCGCACAACCAAGTGACGAATTCCAAGTGAAATAGCATCAACCAATAATTCAATCACGACGCTATACTCTGCAATATTGTTGGTTGCGCGACCCAGACATACACCTTGTAAAGATACAAGTTCATTTGTTGTGGCGTAGATTGCCCACACAGCAGAAGTGAGGTTCTGAGTACTACGGCTAGCACCATCAGCAAAGCCAATATAGAGTAGCGAAGACTCCGACATCTGGAAATCAAACACAACGTCACATAAGGGAAGAGACCAGATAATGTCAAAAGCAAACTAAAGTAACACACGCAAAGTATGATACATAAAATACAAGTATTTGTGCACAAATGACTTATGCATAATACTTCTTCAAGTACAACCCATTCTTGGGTTCACTCAAAGGGACACCATCATAATCAACCAGCTCATACGCTCCTTTATCCAAAAATCGGCGAACAATATAAGGACCTCGCCACATTGGGTCAAACTTCCCAGCTCCTAAGACATCTCGATCTTGTTCATAAAGAAGAACAAGATCACCTTCAGAGAAAACGTGAGGCTTAACATGCTTGTCATAATGCGCCTTGACACGTTTCTTCTGGGCTTCTATTATGAGAGTGGCATCACGTTGAGTCTCGTCTAATCTCATCAGATACAATAGACATTCTTCTTCAGCAAAAGTATTGGGTAAGAGTTCGACAGCTAGCTTCAGAGAAGGTATCTCACATTCTATTGGAAGAATGGCTTTCACACCATAGACCAATCGAAAAGGCATAAACCCCGTAGCGGATTTAACAGATGTCTGATATGCCCACAATGCCGAAAACAACATCATGTGCCAGCTTGTTTTATGGATTCCTATCATTCGTCGAAGCATAGTTATAAGTACTTTGTTTATGGCTTCGACCTGGCCATTAGCTTGTGGATAATAGGGTGTTGAGTTCTCATGACGAAGACCCAACTTTTCTGTAAGCTCAGACATCATAAAATTCCTAAAATGACTACCGTGATCAGTAGCGATAGCTTGAGGAACACCAAAATGGGCTATGACATGGTTAAAAAGAAACAACGCTGCAGTCTTTCCAATATTATCGAATGTTGGC
The DNA here is from genome assembly GCA_009831015.1 of Picea engelmannii. Classification (NCBI taxonomy): domain Eukaryota; kingdom Viridiplantae; phylum Streptophyta; class Pinopsida; order Pinales; family Pinaceae; genus Picea; species Picea engelmannii. Next base: position 217,237 of record ML789986.1, on the reverse strand, counting down.
ATCGCCTCGGCCCATTTTAAAAAATAATCAACAGCTAAAATGATGTAACCATGCCCCCCGGCCGAGTGAGGGTGACATGTCATGAAATCAATGCCCCATTTCGTGAAAGGACCAACTGAGACCACAGGATGTAGAGGAGCAGGATGCGACCAAATTTTTTGATTGTAGGTCTAGCAGGCATGGCGCTTCTGAACGGCAGTAATGCAGTCATTGAACAAGGAAGGCCAAAAATATCCTGCGCGTAAGATCTTCTGGGCAGTAGCATACCCAGACATATGACCACCACATGCTCTGGAATGATTGTCATTTAGAGATTTCTCGGCTTCATGAAACGTCAGACAACGTCGAAAGACAGAGTCAATTCCTCGATGGTAAAGATTATCCCCGAGGATGATGTATTGACGTGCTTGATAACGGATGCGACGTCATTCAGAACTAGACAAAGCAGGACAGAAAGTCTGGGTTTGGAAATATACAATGATATCCCCATACCAAATATCATCCGTGCTAATAAGGAAAAGCGATTCATTGGGTAATGAATCGACTGCTACATTTTCCATGGCAGAGTGAGGAAAATCACATATCAACTTAGCAAAAACTAAGGATTTCTTAGACGTGGTGCGAGTGAATTCCAAATCAAACTCTTGGAGTATGACAATCCACTTGGAGTATTTCCCCCCCAGCAATTGACATGTCAAAATATGTTGCATGGGGTTGCAATGAGAAATCACAGTATTTTTCCTTGAGAGGATATAATGTCGAAAACGTTGAACTACTTGAACAGCAGCCAAGGCCAGTTTCTCAACATGTTGATACTTGATCTCCGTGGACGTGAGACTTTGGCTCAAGTAATAAATAACATGTTCATCGTGCACATCATCCTCTTGGACCAAAACCATGCCGATGGCATACTCAGAGGCAGCAAGATAAAGAAAATAATCACGACTATAATCCGGAGTAAAGAGAAGTGGAGCTCGGGTGAGGGATAACTTCAAAGCCTCAAAAGAATTGTTAGCGATAGTATCCCAAACGAATTCTGAACCTTTCTTCAGTAGCCGGGTAAAACCACGAGTAATCTCGGCATAATTAGGAATGAAACGATGAAGAAAGTTTGCTTTCCCCTGCAAACTTTGCAACTGACGCAATGTAGAAGGAGGAGGGAGATTAAGAATTGCCTCAACCTTAATAGGATCCACCCTGATCCCTTGACAAGAAATGATGAAACCTAGCAAACGGACAGATTCGACGCAAACAACACATTTATGAGGATTTAAACGGATGCGATAGAACCGACAACGAATGAAAATAGCTCGGAGATGAGTGGGGTGATCGACTCGACGTAAAGAGTGAGCTGGTAAATCCTCCAAATAGGGTTGAACGATATGCTTTATATCGTGAAAATCATAAGACATAGCACTTTGAAACGTCGTGCCAGCATTCTTAATATCGAAGGGCAGTTTCCTATAGGAAAAAGTACCCCAAGGACAAATAAACACAGTTTTATGTTGGTCCTCGGGAGCGATATTAATCTGATTATAGCCGGAGAAACCATCCATGAGAGAGAAGATTTCGATTCCGGCACAGTCATCAACAATCTGGTCGACGAAAGGGGTTGGAAAGTTGTCTTTCGGATAGGCTTTGTTGATATCCCTATAATCAACACATACACGAATACTACCTCCTTTCTTATCAATGGGTATAGGATTAGAAACCCATTCTGTCAGAGCCATGGGGTAAATAAAGCCGGCTTTGAGAAGTTTTACAACCTCAAGTTTAATAGCTGCTGCTTTACGTGGGTGTACAGGACGGAGGCGCTGCCGGACTAGTTTAGCTCTGGGGTATGTCTTTATCTCATGCTCAATAATAGAAGGGTCGATACCAGGCATCTCTTCGTAACTCCATTCAAATATATCACGAAATTATTTGAACAGAGATGTATAAGTGACAATTTCCTCGAGAGAACACGAAGCTCCAATATGAACATTTTCAACTATCCCAGGTTTAATGGATATATCAATGGGAATCGTAGGAGATATATTACTGAGGTTCCCTTCGAAAAACACATCATGTGTAGATCCAGGAATGGTCGATATGACAACAACGGTCAACGGAGTCAAAATATGTTGGTAGTTCTCGAGAGTGTGTTGTTCCAGAAAGAGTATGGAATGATGATGTCCATCATCCCAAAGGGCGTCTTCCATGACGGACATGATCATCTCATCAGTGGGAAAAACAACATGGAAAGGATCAGGAGACAACTCATCAAGAGAAGAGGAAGAAGGTGTTGCCGAGTGAATCGCTTGATACACAGACTCAATCGGACTTAACGGCATGACGTCGCCGAAACGAGTATGATCTCCAGGGTCAGGGACTATCCAAGGGTCGGAAGACACAGGAAGTTCATGAGGTATGGTGGAGACCATATTGATCGAGGCTATGGACAAGCGTGGAACATCGGGTGGCAGAATGGGAAAAGTACCCATCAATGAAGAGTCCTTTAAAAGGCCGACACCGACATTCTCGTAACCTGGCGGGGTTTTAGCTATAAATGGCACATTGCCAGTACGAGTATCGGAATTAAAGAAGGAAAGGTGGTCAACTGTAACAACCTTTCCCTTATGAGGAAAATGTACTACACGGAAAAGTGTTGACACAACAGTGCACATGGAATCAATCCAGATATGACCAAGCAAAAGATTATAATCTAGGGGAGCATCGAAAACTTCCACTTCAACTTGGACTATCTTACCTTCTAGAGTAACGGGCAACGATGGAAGAAAACCGTACAGCTTAAAACCAGAGCCATTAAAGGCTTTCAGAGTATTTTGTGATTCACTTAAGGGAGGAGAGCCAATGGATTTCCAACAAGCAAGAGACATTATGCACGTAGAGGCACCCTCATCAATAACAGTTCGGCAAATGTTCTTGTTAGAGACAACAACCTGAATTTGAAATTCCAGCTGAGGGGGTAACCTTGGAATATGATATTCCAAGTCAAAGACTATTAAATTTGTATCTGTTGGGTCAATTCCACCTATCGCTTTCAACAGAGCCTTACGTTGTGAAGGACAAGACTGAAGGACCTCAAGGGCAGACATTGTTGAAGGTGCTTGGGCCAGATCTTCCATAATACTGTAGTTCTGGGCCGCACGAGCATGAGGATTTAAAGTCAACTTGCGAACAACACCCTTAGGGGGTCGTAGGACTGTATCAGGGCTCGATCATTCGAGATGAAGAGGACCGTTGGTAGGTGGAGTCGGTGGAGAGGGTTGTACCAAAGAAGGAGGTAAATCATCAACCTTCTCCTTAGATGGAGAATAATCTTTGGCTCTAGTTGCGATTGCAATGTCGTTTCTTAGAATCACCGGTGCACATCAAAACATATGATGTCGTAGAAGTAGATGGTTGGTCATGGATGAACAATTGAGCCTGTTGTTGAGACAGGAAGGGTTGGGATAAGACTGTCGGTGTAGATGGTTTGGGCATTCCTTGAAGGAACTTAGTAACTTCGGCACGTCGAGGAAAATCCTTCGTATAGTGATCGTCACCACAGATAAGGCAAGGGTACCGCGGTTTGCGCTTATCCCACTCTTCAACAGGAGCATTTTTAGTTTGTTCGGTTGGATTATTATTCTTTCCCTCCTTATTCTTTCCTCTCCCCTTTTTAGATTTACCTTTACTGGTCGGGGTAGATTGAACAGCGTTCACCTCAGAGGTTTTACCGGTGGGAGGGGTAGGAGACGGAGAATTTTGAACATTAGAAGATGTAGATTTAGAGGTTGTATTTGAAACAAAATGTGAGTGGGTATGGGTAGTACCAATCACACCATCAGCTGCATGCAAGGCAGCTGGAGTAGTTGAAGCACTAGAAGTACCAGGACGGGGTAGTTCAGGTAGAAAATCGTAAAGTGTTCCCGTTTGAGAATAAATGAGATCAAGATATTAGGCACGACTTATAGCCTACTCCTCCGTAACAACACCACCCATGGCAATGTCTTTACCAATTTCGTTCACAAAGGATTTCGTGAACCATTCGGCCAGTAACTGATCAGGGACTTCAAGTTTGATGAGACGTCGTCTCTGTCTCCACTCATGTATATGATCCGAGATGTGAGTGTCTTTAGTTTGTTTAAAAGAAGTTAAAATATCAGTCCCAGTATCATAACGGATTGGCAACTGGTAATGTGTAATAAAATCCATAGCCAGGGTGTTAAAATCGGAGAAGAAATTGTAAGTTTTAAACCTGCGAAGTAAAGCAATGCATATAGATTCTTAAGAAATACATAAATTAATCAATGGCTCATACACAGAGTACACAGAGATTTTTACCGGAAACCCTCAACCAGGAAAACCTTTCTTATTTTCATTATATCGAATTTCATCATTCGCCATACAATATATACAATGTTTTTAGGTATTCCGTAGATACCAAAACCCTAATCCCTTAATCCGGGATTAATTTACAAATCAGCTAAAAATAGAAAAATCAGCTAAAAATAGCAAAAAATAAGAATATAACACGCAATAGCAAAGAATATAACACATACCCAACAAAAACCTCGTGGCAATTAAATATACCACTTCGCAGTGGAACCAGTAAGAGTTCTTTGAAAAATACGTAGGCGAATGGAGTCATCCATCAAAGAGTTAGATGAACACCACAGATGAAAAGTCATCACATGATTATTTGGATCCTCCCCCGCCTTGCCATCGAATTTCAGAATATCCGACGGAAGCTTTGCAGGAATAGAAGGCCATTGGGGGGAGTGATGAATAGGATCATTCAAAATCCTAGACAAATCTGGTAAGTCCAAAGTAGCAAGAAAAGGCAACTACCGATTCACTTGTGGGTACTGGTGACTTTGGGGTGGAAGCCCTGTCGGCAAACCAGTAGGACCGTATGCAGTCTGCCCATAGAGAGAAGATCCTGGCTGATTCGGTGGTGGCCAGATAGGATAGTAGCCCCAAGGATTGTAACCTTGAGTTTGAGTAGGGACCTGAGGCTGAGTAGTGTGACTTTGACCCCAAATAGGATTAGTTATACCCGAATATGGTTGGCCCATAGTAGGGACAGTTTTCTGCCCCCCAGCATTTTGAGGAAAGTTTTGTAGAATCTGATTCCAATACTGGGCCAATTCAGGGGGTATGTTTTGTCCAAAAGGTGAGGTTGGTCCCCCTACAGTAGGTTGTGTGCCAACTGAAGGTTGTGTAGTAATTGGATTTTGACCAATAAGAGGAAATTGAATTGTACCACCCTGTCCACCAACAGGAATCTGCACATTTGGTGCCATGGTCGGGATAGTGCCACTAGGATTAGGATTGCCAGAAGGAAAAGGAGGGAGAGTCGGAATAAAACCGGTAATAGTGTACCCAGGAAAAGGAGGACCACCTGGAGAACTGGCTGGGGTTTGCAGAGGTGTTGGATTGGAAGCATTCAACAAAGCATTCAACGCATGATAACCAGGTGGTAGTGTTGGATTGACCTTAGGCATTCGTTGGGTATTAATAGGAGCAAGAGTAGCTGCAGTAATCCCAGTTTGGACACTCGTAGTATTCACGAGATGGGCCATCTCGGGAGGAAGAAAAAAATGATAAGTGGTAGTCTCTGGTGTAGTTTTTGTCTCAAGAGACACCAGGGGGTTGATTTCATAAACGATAGGTGCCTCATTACCAAAAAGGACTCGTCTGAAATCACCTGACCAAAAAGGATCTTGGCCTACTACACCGGGAGAAGGCCCAATGGTTGATTCAAAAGATGTAACAACGACTTCGTTAGAAGAATTTAATCGCACAACAGGTCGTTCACCACGGCGAATGCGATAGTCCTCTCTAGTATTGGTAATTCGAAAATCTTCTAGAGAGTTAGTTCGTTCTACCTGTGGAGGTGGTGTAGTGACAACTGGAACGTCACTTGTTTCCCCATGTGGTGGAGTAACCACTGGGACTTCATTATGATGGGGAGAACCCTCCGGTGTACTGGTAGGTGAGGGTTGAGAATCATCCAGATTCTCTGGAGATAAACCTTGCATTCTACGTGAACACCGTGGGGGAGCAATTGTAAACGAGTAACAAGCTCCGTGAAGAAATTCTTATGGTCAACTTCGATAAACAGACAACACTCACTAGTAAACAAAATCTAGGAAGCAATCACCAAGCAAACAAAACCTTCTAATATCGAAGCCACTAGTTGGTGATGAAATCCAACGTCGCAACAATGAGACGAGAAGGGGCGAGGCTAGGATGGAAAAGTTACGTTGACGACCTGCTTAAC
>ML789986.1:169263-189994 GCA_009831015.1 Picea engelmannii | reverse complement strand
GAATCAAAGTGCTTTTCTATTGCTATTTCGTATATCATTTCTGTGTATTGTGAAGATTATGCTGGATATTTTACTGTTATTCTGCCATTTCTAGCATTTTATTTCTGTTCTGCATATTTTATATATCTGGTATCTTGCAGATTTCACAATTTCAAGTTGGATATTTTCACAAAGATTTTTCTTCCTTAGTTCCCAACAATCATAGCTTCAGGTGCTGACAACGGAACCATTTGTTGGCACAGGGGCAGACATAGAGTTCAATGTTACAATAGTTCACCAACAAAACCCTAACTATCGGCCCTTTCAAAAACACCTGTGAAGCATATGAAGTCTCACCTGAGGTAGAGGTAGGGGTGGTTGCAGGACTCAGGTGTCTATAACCTTAGCTGGGACACAGATATGTCATTATAATACTTGATAGATCACTTAGCACCATTATTTCATCATTATTTAACCAATATCTACTCCGCATAGGAAACAGAGCATCGTAGCATTCACCTTGATCTAATGTATCTAAGCACTTAGCATAAAGAAATAGATTAGATCTAGCGGATTTGAGCACTAAGAAAGTTGACATAGTTCAGATCTAGCATCCAGGGTCATCATAATCACAAAGCACGAATAGATCTATCTATCTATGTCAAATCACTTAGTAAGTAAAGACATAAACACATCAGAACATCACACATAGAAGAATAACACAATATTTATGTGGTTCACCCCCACCCTGGGGATACGTCCACCAACTCTTCTTCTTTATTAGCTTCAATCAGTCATCTACATGCGCAGAACCATAAAAAACCTACTCCGCATAGGACAGGAGATCTATGTGCACCTCTCTAGATCCTCTTTCCCTGAGCTAGGTATAGCACAAAGACTTTCATAGTCTGTTACAACCACTTGCACTTAGCTATACAATTTTCTCACAATATGCACAGAGAATCTACAAACCATACTTGCACTTAGCACTTAGCTTATTGGCCCGACTACTTATGTCACCTACATACTTATTTATACTTTACAAAATAGGCCTAAACATGGGTAAACCCATGGGCCAACATTCCTAGACCCGTTACATAATCCCAAATCCCAAAAAGGACCCAAAAAGGGGTCGAGATCCCGTGATCTTTGCTTCACCTTGCGCTCTGTCTTCAACAGGCTGTCAAAGTCCCAAAATAGATCAAACTTGACCAAGGATCTCCCAAAACTTGGTCAAGGGAAAACATCAATGGAGGTAGCATAAGACATATTTGGCAACCCGATCTTCACTATCTTGAACTGATTCAAAATCTCAAAGTTTGCAGCCAAATATTCCAACAAATGGGGCCCCTTTAGGTTCTCTTCCATGCCTTCAAATTTTGAATGATCCATTCTGCAATGAGTGAGGAGAGAATTGTATTCCTATTGATTATCTAATTTCCTTTACCATCCAAAAATGGTGGGAGGCCCCTGATAAACAATTTTTCAAATGTATCGTTGAACTCTTGTATGCTCTTCTTCATTTGCACAACTTTGGTTTGAACCAATTTGAGCAAATTGTGTTTAGCGATAATCCTCCTGGCCCAAATGATCAGTGCAGTTCTATATTTTACCCCAATGGTGTAAAGATCAATAGTGGGCACATAATTCATCAAGTTAATAATGTTCTGGGCCCATTCCGAGGAATATTTTTCCAGTGTCTCATTAAGAACAGTACATCTTCTTCGGGCAGTGACAACCATGATGTCTTTGTCATTTATAAAATTTAAGTAAACCTTGAACTTAGCAGCTTATGTAGCAACAACATCCCAGATTACATGTTTATCTCCTTGCAAAAGTCCTTTACCCTTCAACCTTGTTTTCAATTTGTTCACCCTCTCTTGCAAATCTTTATTGTCCTTTTGAAATTTGGCCATCCTTTCTTCCTTCGTTTTCATCTCTTGCTGTAACTTTTCTATGACCTCATTAAGGTTATTGATCCCCCCCATCTTCAAGCTTACTTGGGTCATATCCTGAACCAATCCATTATTGCTTGATCCATATTTCATATTAGAAGGTACAATGACAACCATATCTTATGTTGCTACATGTCCTTGTGACCAATTCTCTTTATCTTTTTCTTGATGCAACACTTTAGCTTTGTATTTTAGTACTTCTTGTACGAATGTCTCCTTTTCTTTCTCTAGAGCAGATAGATCTGTTGTCTATGGATTTTCTATGGCAGACATCTTCATCATATTCTTTAGGCTTTGGATCATCTTCTCTTTCTCATCTAAAGAATCATTTAACCCTTGAGGGCCTTCAGATTCCAATCTTTTTACCTGTGTCTGCGAGGCCTTGCTAGATGCTTTCTCCTGCTTCAATTGTCCATCCTATTTTAGTGCATGTGTTGTCAATCTTGAAACCCTCAGACCCAAACTCAGGTATTTTGAATATAGAATGTCATTGGCATTCCTTTGGAACTTTACTTTGTCTGCGGCACCAATATTTTCATAATGCATCTTGATTTCAGACACTTTATAATCATCTGCTATTTCTATGTTAAATGTCTTTCTTTCCACATCCCTAACTGAAAATAGGGAATCCTTATGCTAGGAGATATTATTTACCTCGGGAAATAATTCTATTATTTCACTATTGGGCATACTTCCCTTCACAACATACTAATTCATTAAGTCTTCTTTGGATTGGTAGACTGCCCCAGAGGTCTTGATAAATACATGTTTCTTGCTACTGAAAAACCCTGGAGTTGATTTCACTCTGTGGAATTCTTCTTGTACAAGCCTCTACATTCTTGATTACACTTTCCACCATCTCCATGCTCGTTTTATCTTTAGGTTATTCTTCTTCCAAGTCTACTATCTGAGATGATTGTGTGGTTTTCATTTTCTTGAGAATATTTTGCTGAAGACTCGCACCCAATGCCTCTGAACGGATCCTCTAGTTATAAACATTCATCTTTGGAGATTTGAAAATGATCCTTGGGAAAGTATTTTGTGTCTGGGTTTGCTGAGGGACTAACCCTATCTGTTGTGTGTGATTAGGTTGCAAATTGACTTCCATGTCTGCACATGTTTCCAAATTTGCTAGTTTATCAAATCCTTCAACTTGCTCATGCTTGTAGGGGCCTTGCCTACTCGACAACCTTATTTTAGATATGATGTGGTGTGGTTCATATCTCCTACCTTGTAACTGTGTAAACCTGAATCCACTAAGGTTGGATTGGATTTGAGGCAGACAGGACCTGGATTTTACCACAAAAGGTCCTATCACGAAAGGAAATTTTAAATTAGATGCCTTGTGTGTTTTTAGAAAATGATTTGTGTCATAAATAATCCTTCGCCTCATGAAATCTAGGGAAAATACTCTAGGATTCAGGAAGACAGGAAAAATATGAGGTCCTTCTTGATAACCATACACCCAAATTACAGTGGAATGCATGAACAACATCCAATCTCCCATCCTTTTCTCTAGATTTGGTTGTAAAGAGATTTTCATTTCTTCCAAAACCCTTGGCAGGTGCATGCTGAAGATGAGACTATACACCCTGGACATGATCTTGCTGATGAAAATAAGCATGGTGATCCTTTTTCATTAAGTCAAGATGAATGTAATTTCAAGGAATTCGATCTTATTCGATTCCAGGAACATTCTCAACAAGTGCGTGTAGTATCTAAAGTGTCTTAGTGAATTGAAATTTACCATCTTTCGATGCATATTATCAGCGATGAACTTGTCAAAACTGATACAGATCGACTGACTAGACTCTGACGTAAAAAAGGTCAACATAAAACCCAACATGACTTCTACTACAAACTTGTCATTATACAACCCTAAAATTTGACTAAGTAGGGAACAAGCCCACTGGACCTCAATAATCATGATGCTTACACTGATAGGTAATGACTGACTTTCGAAATGGTGTTCAGGTTTAAAAATGGTTTGTAGAAATAGGGTTTCTACTTCGTGGGGACATTCTCGGTAGACTATGATCATTTTCTCTTCCTTGGAGGACTCTGATACAGTAGGGGAAGACTTTGGTACATTGAGGGTGTGTCGAATTGACAGACTATCTATTTCTCATAAGAACTCTGACCCTAACTTATTCAAAATGACCTTTTCTTCCTATGAATATAGTTCCACACACCAGCTTACGATCTCTGGGAAAGGGAAAATGACTTATATGATGTAAGGGGTAATGGAGGATTGAGCACTTCGAGGAAGAGTATCAGTTTTCCAACATTTTATAGCAAATTTGATATGGAAACAGAAATGGGTGAGATTGTTATTTCTATGTCAAATATGTCAGAATCCCTGTCAATTAGGGATTCTTCTTTAGGGGCAGAGTCTTGTTCTTTCATGGATAAAACGATAGGGTTAGTGGCCATGATGAAAAATACCTGTAAATCAGTGGAGAATGCTTAGAGTTGGTTCACTGTTGAGCTTTAGTTTCGAATGGAGGGTTTGTTCCAATTTTTAAATTGTCGAGTGCTTTGAAATATCATAAAATAATGACCGGGGGCTCTCCTTTTATATGTGTTTTTCGATATCAGGGGTTGGAAAAAAAGGTTCTGAGTAGACCTATTTTTGCCTCGATATGCCTCTGATGTCACCGCATTTCTGAGAAATGAAACCATGGTATTTTCCCCAACCCACCCTCGAACAATTATCCTTCGCGCTACTTCATTTCCCAATATGTGTCTTGGTCATTGATCTGGGCCGCTTCAAGATCTATGGTCTGCCGGGTCCTATCAACTTCCGATATCGGAGGTTGGAAAAAATAGTTTTGAGTAGACTGCTTTTCTCCCTGATATGCCTCTGATGGCACCACGTGGTCACGCCTTGAAACCATGATATTTTCCTTGGCCTGCTCTCACCTAATTAAACCTCATGCTATTTCATCGCCCGATATGCCTGCTGGTCATTGATCTGAGCCGCTTCAATATCTATGGTCCTCTACGCCCCACCTTTTGTGCCTCCTCTATATTGGCCCTTTTCTGCCAGATGTAGTCCAGTCCTCCAAATCACGTTGTATCTCTACACTACTTTAGTCCTCTGCTAAATATGAAATTTATAGTCCATACAGAATTGTTATGGTGATAACACCCCCTAAGTTTGGGATGTTTTTTTCTAGATATTGGATTAAAAGACTGGGGTGAATGTTGCAGATGGATATTTTATATGCCACTATCCCGATATTTGGGGGAGAGCATAGAATAATTTATAGGGAAGGGCAACTCACTTACATTATCAGTGATAAAGAAAATCCCACCAACCACCCCATTTTTGTAGTAGACATTGATCTAGGAAACAATATGTTAGAACTCACTGATGGTCCTCAAGCACCTATTGAAATCATAAACAATCCCATTACCTCTTGTGAAGATCATCCTTCCAATATAACTTTTTGGAAAAAAAAAATTATGGAGCCTCTTCCAGGGAAAGTGTCAGGGCTGGGGTAGTTTTGATTTCCCCAGCCCAAGAGACCATATCTCTATCCTATAAGCTTGAATTTGAGACGACAAACAATCTGGCAGAATATGAGGCTCTTATTTTGGGTTTGAGAGCTTCCAAAGACATGAATATTAAGGAGCTAGTAGTATTCAGACATGCTGAGTTAAATGTACATCGGGTCAGAAATTTGTATCAGGCTAAGCATTCCAGGTTAAGGGACTACAGAAACCAAGTCTGGGATCTTGTTGACAATTTCTTCTTGTCTTTTAATATTTCATTTGTTCCAAGGGAGGAGAAATCTATGGCATATTCATTGTCTATCTCAGCAAGTAATTTCAGAGTCCCTTTGCCCCCAAAATCTCAAATATGAGGTCGAAGTAAAATATAGACTCTCTATTCCTGAAAATGTCAAACATTGGAAGGTTTTTGAGGATTATCTTGAAATGAAAATATTTCTTGAAACTGTAGATGAATTTTCTGATTTTCATATTGATCAAGATCAAGATACTAAAGAAATCCCTCATGCTAATGCTTTTATGAATAAAATTGTTGACCATCATATTGTTTAGATTCCAAGTAACCATATTCCAAAGGGACCTATCCCTTTGGAGAGATTGTTTGATAGAAATTATGTTGTTGTAAAGGTAAAAGGTTCAACTGAAGAGACTAATGTGACTGAATGCAATGGTTGAGTATGTCAAGCTTTTGAGGGATTTTTCTAATGTTTTTTCTTGGAAATATGAAGACTTAAGAACATATGACACAAACATCATGGAAAACAAAATCCCTTTTAAAGAAGAGGCCAAACCTTTGAGGTACAAACTCAGACAGATAAACCCCATGTTGTTGCCTATTATGGAAATGGAAGTAAAGAAGTTGTTCGATGCCCAAATCATCATCCCCTTGAAATTTTCAGAATGGGTGGCTAATTTGGTGCCTGTGAGGAATAAGAATGGAGAAATCAATTTATGTGTTGATTTCAGAAATTTGAACAGGAGATCCAAGAAGGATAACTACCCCTTGCCGAAGATGGAGCACATTTTGCAGAGAGTGACTGGTTTATTCGGGATGTTTATGATTGATGGTTTCTTTAGCTAAAATCGTATCTTTGTCTTTCTTGAAGATAGAGAGAAGACAACTTTCACTACTCCTTGGGGCACATTCATGTATGCTAAAATGCCCTCTAGATTGATGAATGCAAGAGAAACCTTCCAGCGAGCCATGGACATTGCCTTCATTGGGGAAAGGGACAAATTTGTATTCATCTATCTAGATGAAATTACAGTATTCTCAAGGTCTGATGAAGATCATTTTAATCATCTGAAGAAAGTATTCTTGAAGTGTAGAAGATTTGGTCCCTCCCTCAATCCTAAGAAATACTTGTTTGCTTTGGAAGAGGGTAAATTATTGGGAAATATTGTGTTAGTAGAAGGAGTAAAAATCGATCCAAGCAGAGTAGAGGGCATCGAGGCATTATATTTTCCCAGATCTAAGAAAGAGGTTCAATTTTTCTTGGGTAAAATCAACTTTCTGAGGAGGTTCATTTATAATTTTGCTGAGTTGGTTAAGCACATTACAACTATTCTTAAAAAGGGGAACGAAGTGAAGTGGACTACTGAGTCCATAAATTATTTTGACCAAATCAAGAAGGCTTTGACAGAAGCACCTGTGCTCATCAACCCTGACTATTCTAAGGAATTTATAATATTTTAGTTTACCTCATATGATACATTGTCTATTGTTTTTCTACAGAGAAATATAGAGGGGTTAGAGCAGCCTATTTCCTTTTTCAGCAGAGCATTGAGGGATGCAAAGATGAGATACGATATAATGGAGAAGCAGGCATATACTTTGGTCAAATCCCACAAGGATTTTAGAATCCATGTCCTACATTCAAATATTATTCCATATGTCCCCTCAACCTCAGTAAAAGAGATCTTGATCTAGCCTAATATAGATGGGAAGAGAAGAAAAATGGATTGCCAGAATTAAGGAGTTTGACCTGTAAATAAAACCCACCAAATTGGTGAAAGGCCTAGGTTTAGCCACTCTATGGGATAAATCAAATCGCAAGGCGTTGAGGGTTAATTTCATGAACACACACTCAGAAAATAAGCAAACTAAGATTGTTGATAAAGACTCTCATGTCATCGTCAACTTAACAAAATGCACTTGGTATAAATACATCATATATTTCCTGCAAACGTTGAGGCCTCTTGATGATTTGGACAAAAACAAGGTGAGAGATTTGAAACTCAAAGCAATCAAATATTGTCTCATTGATGAGGTTTTGTACTGGAACGATTTCCTTGGAGTCCTTTTTAGATGTTTGGGTCCATAAGAGGCCCAAAAATCTATAGTTGATTTCCATGACATCTCATGTGGGGGACATCTTGTAATGTCCCCAGCCATCAACACCTATGTTGGGAAACACTACCCAAATACCTTATCCTCTTAAAACTAGCTATAATACCATTTTATAACTTCCCTAGCCATCCACAGGTCGTTCAACTCCATAGAGGAACATACATATATATATATAACATGCATTTCTAATAAATTTAAAAAAAATAATACAGAGTTATTGCTACCATATAGACTCAATGGAATTGACAATAATTCTTCATGCAGCGAAACACATGATAACATTTCAAGAATCACAGACATGCATAGAATACATAATTAAGAACATAAATGATACTTATCTTTTAACTGGAGTAAAACCACCAACTGTGTGTAGACCTTCCATGAACCTCCCAGCCTTATACCACACTGCTCATCACTCTCAGCAGCGGGTCACTCTCGATATGGGACTAAACGCCATCGGGAAAGGGATTCCTAGGCTAGGAAAGGTCAATAGTAAAGTCACACGGTTTTAAGAGGAAGGATTCTCTCCCATGAGCCACTTACGCCAATTGCGCACAAACTCTCATTCCACACATGTTTGTCCCACCCCAGGAGTATACACCTTAACTGTCACAAAATCCATCGGTTGCTCCACCTCCCTTACCTTGGGCTTCAACAACAACTCGGACCAAAATTATCAGAGCTCTGTAAAGCTACAAGACTCCTTCCAGGAGAACTCACTTCCTCATCACACTCTTTCACCTGGAGAGAGTTTCTCACAGGCCTGACAACCTGCTTCTTTAATCCAGAACAACCTCTCTCACCTGGAGAGAGAGTTTATCACAAGCCTGACAACTTACCTCTTCAACCACGAGCTTGAAAACTCACCTCTTTAAACCACAATATAAAGTTCAGTTAAGGCAAGCAATGGCTCAGTAAATTACAGAGGTGAAAAAATGGTCTGAGGTCAGAAATGGTGGAAATGGGTTGGTTGCATGCTTGCTCAGTGTGTGAGTGAACTCATGAGGAGATCTTACCTCTTTTCTTCAGATCAGACTTCTTCTCCTCAGCACAGAGATTGTAAAACTAAGTAGAGTACTTCACATTAGAGAAATGGATCTATGCATAGATCTTTCACAATTTCAGGTAGGATTTTTGCACAAAGCTTCTTCTTCCTCAGTTCCCAACAGTCACAGTTTCAAGTCCCAGCAATGGAACCATTTTTTGGCACAGGGGTAGACCCAGTGTTCAACACTATAACAATGCACCAACAAAACCTTAACTACCGTCCCTTTCGACAACACCTGTGAAGCAGATGAAGTCTCACCGGAGGTAGAGGCAGGTTGGTTGCAGGACTCGGGCATTTGCAACCTTAGCTGGGACACAGATCTGTGATTATAATACTTGATAGAGCACTTAGCACCATTAGTTCATCATTATTTAACCAATATCTACTTCACAGATGAAACAGAGCATCACAACATTCACCTTTATCTAATGTATCTAAGCACTTAGCATAAAGAAAAAGATTAGATCTAGCAGATTTGAGCACTAAGCAAGTTCACATAGGTCACATCTAGCATCCAGGGTCATAATAAGCACAAAGAACAAACATATCTATCTATCTATATCAAATAACTTAGTAAGTAAAGACATAAACACATCAAAACATCACACAAAGAAGAATAACACAGTATTTACATTATTAACCCCCACCCTGGGGCTACATCCACCAACTCTTCTTATTTATTAGCTTCAATCAGTCATCTACATGCATAGAGCAACAAAAACTCTACTCCGCATAGGACAGGAGATCTGCGCACACCTCTCTAGATCCTCCTTCCCCAAGCTAGGTCTACCACAAATCCTTTCACAGTCTGTTACAACCACTTGCACTTAGCTCTACAAGTTTCTCACAATATGCACAGAGCATATACAAACCATACTTGCACTTAGCACTTAGCTTATCGATCTAGCTACTTATGTCACCTAGATACTTATTTATACTTTACAAAATAGGCCTAAACATGGGTAAACCCATGGCTCGACATTCCCATACCTATTACATAATCCCAAATCCCAAAAAGGACCCAAAAAGGGGCTGAGATCATGCGATCTCTACTTCATCTTCCTCTCTGACTTTGACGGGTTGTCGAAGTCCCAAAATAGGTCAAACTTGACCAAGGATCTCCCAAAACTTGGTCAAGGGCCAACATCAATGTAGGTACGTAAGACATAGTTGGCAACCCGATCTTCACTGTCTTGAACTGATTCAAAATCTCAAAGTCTACAACCAAATATTCCACCAAATGGGGCCCCTTCAGGTTCTCTTCCATGCCTTCAAATTTTGAATGATCCATTTTTCACTAAGTGAGGAGAGAATTGTATTCCTCTTGATTGTATAATTTCCCTTTACCATCCCAAAATGGTGGGAGGCCCTTAATAAACAATTGTTCAAAGGTATCATTGAACTCTTGTATGCTCTGCTCCATTTTCATAGCTTTGGTTTGAATCGATTTGAGCAAATTGTGTTTAGTGATGATCCTCCTAGCCCAAATGATCAGTGTAGTTCTATCCTTTACCCCAATGGTCTCAAGATCAGTAGTGGGCACATAATTCAGCAAGTTAATAACGTTCTGGGCCCATTCTAAGGAATATTTTTCCAGTGTAACATTAACAATAGTACATATTATTCGAGCAGTGACAACCATGCTGTCTTTGTCATTTATAAAATTTAGGTAAACCCTAAACTTAGCAGCTTCTATAGCAATAGCATCCCATATTACATGTTTATCTCCTTGCAAAATTCCTTTACCCTTCAACCTTGTTTTCAATTTGTTCACCCTCTCTTGCAAATATTGATTATCCTTTTGAAATTTGGCCATCCTTTCTTCCTTCATTTTCATCTCTTGTTGTAGCTTTTCTATGACCTCATTAAGGTTCTTGATCTCCCCCGTCTTCAAGATTTATTGGGTCATATCCTAAACCAATCCATCAGTGATTGATCCAACTTCCATATTAGTAGGTACAATGACATCCATATCTGATGTTGCTACATGTCCTTGTGACCAATTCTCTTTATATTTTTCTAGATGCAACACTTTAGCTTTGTAATTTAGTGCTTCTTGTCTGAATGTCTCCTTTTCTTGCTCTATTGCAGCCAGCTCTGTTGTCTATGGATTCTCTATGGCATAAATATTCACCTTCTTCTTTAGGATTTGGATCATATTCTCTTTCCCATCTAAATAATCCTTTACCCCTTGAGGGCCTTCAGATTCCAATATTTTGACCTGTGTCTGTGAGGCCTTTCTACATGCTTTCTCCTGATTCAATTGTCCATCCAATTTTAGTTCATGTGTTGTCAATCTTGAAACCCTCGGACCCAAACTTAGGTATTTTGAATATAGCATGTCACTGGCATTCCTGTGGCACTTTACTTTGTCTCGGGCACCAATATTTTCATAATTCATCTTGATTTCAGACACTTTATCATCATCTTCTATTGCTATGTTAAATTTCTTTCTTTCCACATCCCTGACTAAAAACCATCAACTAAACATCAAGCATAAATCATGATATTAAATTTTAAATAACGATCGCATATATAATATATGAAACAGAAAGTTATAGACAAAATTTTAAGGCATTGAATAAGATGAAACATTGCATGCTAATGAGACTAAAGATGTATAACATATCAATCTTCCATAATATAAAAAGAAAAACATAAATGGAACAATGTCACCCCGGTCTAAAGCCGAAATGTGAACCACTTGTCCATAAAGTCTTGGGAATTTACATGTCCATAAAGCGTTCCAGCAAAAGATGTCTTCCGCTAACAAAGTGAGAAGTATTTAAAATAGTGGATTGGAAACCAGGGATCCCCATACTCATATCTCACAGGATAGAGATAGATCTCCCAAAATCAAGTAATATTACAAAAATAGTGGATTGGAAACCACTTATAACAAAGTTGGTTTATCCAAAAATAAATCAAAATTTTTATAAGACAAGGAAAAAGAAACTACTAATCATTATAATCGAAAATATTTACTCCTAATAATCAGCAGCACAATCTCCCATTTCCTGAGAAAAGAAAAAACAATTCGATAAATTAGAACAAACAATTACTAATACCTAATTTTTTATTTAAAAGAGACATGGCTACAGAATCGAAGATTCTGTAGTGAGTCTTAATTTTAGTAAATGAAATCAAAACTACAAATCTACTTATTTGGAATTAGATAACAAAAATAAACTGAAAGGAAAATAAAATTGTTTACCATTAAAAGTTAACTAAAGAGGGGTCAGAGAGATCAGAGTTTATCATTCCCTTGACACTAGTTGCATTCTTGATAACTATGTTTCTGGATGTCTTGATACGTTTATTCTTCCTCTCTTCATTCGACTTGAGATAAAAAAATTCTTTCTTTAACAACTCATTTTGAGTAGTAAGAGTTTTAATTCGGGCCTGTAAGAGAGGAATGTCGATGTACTAATGCTCAACCCAATTGAAACAGTCATCATAGTGAACATGGGAGATGGTAGGTTGATGTAGGACACAATCGACCATGGGTGCATTAGTCTTATCCTCTATTTTCTTCAGATCTTTCCTAATACCAGAGAACCCTTCCTTTCCTTTAACGCATGGTGGAAAATTTTTCACGAAATCATAAGGTTCAGTAGGAACGGTAACTTCCCTCCTAGAACCTTGCAATTCTGGATCTTCCCAAACTAGAAAATCCTCTATTTCAGGATCCTAACCCTCATCGATCTCGATCAGATTGATCAAGATTATATGCATATCATTTCAGTTCCTTATTTTCCTAGATATTAGGAGACTCGCTTTCTTGTTCTTGAAAGCCAAATCTGTGCACTGTGGTTTTGTTCCTTTATAAAGTTTCTTGGCATCCGATTTAACAATAACATTTAGTCTAGCATCATCCACAGGCACAAGAGGATAATTTCCATTCAATTCATCAGTCTCTTGCTCTAAAAATATGGTAGGTGAAATATTACATGGAGATCCTTTGACTAGAGGAGTTTTTTCAGTAAAATCTGGTCCACTCATTGAATTACCGAACTGGTATTCAACCACTAGCTTGTCTGAGTTAGGATTTGTTGTTAAAATAGGGTTTGTTCTAGGATGAGCCAGGGAGAAAGAATTCCTCATTAAAAATACTTCCCAACTTTCACCTATGGTCGACAGGTGGTACATCAACAATATCTTAACCAATATGTGATGGAACAAGATTGGATCGACACCTTGTCATTTATATCGTTTGGACATCTTATAGAGACTTCTCAACAATTAAAGGGGCACATATAACTCAAAAACTATAAAATTCATGAGAAAACAGATATGGTAGAGGAAGACCAGTCTGTATCGACCTTCATATGTCACAAATTTCTTGAGAATTAACAATAAACTATGCCATCTAGGTTTTACCAGGGAGATAGGAATACATTTTACAAAACAGTTGATCTTTCGGGATGTCATAAACAGACTCCACGAGACTTCTTCAATTCGGGTGTTTTTGAACCACCTTTCACCCTTTGATGGAAGCCCTATTTCTTTTCTCATGAAATCCTCATTCAATTCTAACTGTGTGTCTCCAATTTTATCTTTGCAACCATTGAAGGTTTGTGCAAACGCTTTTTCCACCTGAAGATTATAACCCTCAAATTTATTAAGGAATATATCCCAACCATGAATTTTTAGGTCCTCAATCACATCATCATGAGAAAGTAAGGCCTGGAATCCATTCGGATCCAAGCGAATGACAGGCTCAATGAAAAATATAACCAGAATGAAACAAAGATTACTCTGAATAGTTTTAGGTTCGAATCACGTGAGCAGCAGAAACCCGTCTGAATGGAGAGTAGAAGCACGAAAATAGTAGAGCTTGAGGGTTATCATAACTTGAAAAATAGGAATGAAAACCATAAGGTTCATTGTATCCCCTACCATCTCTTGTGATGAGTTCCATAACCACAGAGAACCAAAACCCTATGGAGGTAATGAATAACTCATTAATATGTTAAGCCAACAAGGTGAGGTGAGGATGCGAGTACAATAGGTATGTATTCATTTGTATGATTGTTGGTATGACCATTGAATTCAAGAGGAATATCAAAAATATCACGGGCTCTTCACAAATAAAAAATAAACTGTCAAACCATACAAAAACCATATTAAAACCAAAACATCGAAAATAGGTCACTCAACCATTAGATTTGGATTTCACTTAAATATGGGCGACCTTTTAAAAACAATGTTTCTAAGGCACAAACAATTATAACACCAAGCTAAGTTTTATGTTTAATTCATGCTTACAGTCATGAATTAAACATAAAACAAAAACGAAAATGCAAACAATAAAAAATTAATAAAGGTATCTTTTAATCAAGTAATCATGTCAAAAATCTCAAAAATGTTTACAAAATTGAGGTGATGGTAGCTATAGAAAAAATGAAATTTCTTCTGATCAAGTTAAATATCAAAATCATGTGTGGCTGCCAACACGTCTCCAGTTGGCGCGATTAATGTGATGTCTCATCAATTGTTCTTGGCATTCAATTTTGATAGCCTTCGTCAGTTGGTGCCTATTTGTCGTACTCGCCATTTCCATTGTTTCCTCGTTTTAGTGACTGTTGGTATTTTCTCTATTGCGCTAATATTTCTGAGTGTGCGTGAACGTTCTATTTCTAGCGCACTACCCCTCTTTTAATTGGTTGTTATCTTTTGATGTTTGGTGCAGTAACCCCTCTATTGTTGTGCACAGTCCTTTGTGTGTGTGTGTGTGTGTGTGTGTGTGTGTGTTTTAAGTGATATAAGGTCGATTGTCCCTATATAGCTTTAGTCAACTCCCATTGATCATTCCTTTGAGTTATGTTCCTCCCAATTCCTTCAGCTATACAAATCCCCCATATGTGATAGTCTTTACTTCATATGTTCCTAACCAATGCATTCCGAGTTTTCCTGGGTGTTGAAGAGATTTACTGTCATACACCTAGACTAGGTCTCCCTCCTTGAAGATTTTCCTCTTGATATGTCTATCATTCCAAGCTTTGTCCCTTGCTTTCTATACCTCTTGGTGAAACCCTACTAGAATCCTATATTATTCCATGATCATTAGCTAAATTAACCTTTCTTGAACTACACCTCGCTTCGTCATGTTTGTAATTGTTGCTACGTGCAGACTAGGCACTAGAAAATCTAATGGCACCACTGCTTCTTATCCATACACCAATCTGAATGGTGTCTACCCTGTCATTTTTTTGCATGTGGTCCTATATGCCCATAGTACTATTGGTATCTTCAAGTCCCAGTCATCCCTATTGATGTTGCAGATCTTCGTCAGTGCATTCCCAAGGATATTATTAAAGGCTTCCACTATTCCATTTGCTTGAGGATGATATGGTGTACTCTTTTGATGATAAACTTCAAACTCCTCATTCATCACCTTAATAGTGTTTTTGATGAAGTGAGTTCCTTGGTCACGCATCAAAATCTAGTGATCACTTGCTCAAACAAGAAGTGTGTTGTTGTCTCTACGTTGCAATCTTTTACTGGTGTTGCTTCTACCCATCTTGTTAAGTAATCTATCACAGTAATAATGTACCTCACTCTAGACCTTTTTGATGGCAGGTTAATTGGTCCCACAAAATATATTTCCGATTTGTCGAATACATGCAAGGTTACTTGTGGTCTCAGGGGCATCTCATCTTGTCTATTCAGTTTACCAACCCTTTGACATACATCACATCTCTAGCAGTAGTCCTTTGACTCTCTGTGAACAGTTGGTCACCGTAGTCCTACATGCAATACCTTTTGCATAGTATCTTTTCCTGCATAATGTCCTTTTTCTATTCCCTCATGGGCTTCTGCTAAAATCCTAGGTAGTTCATGTTCTAGCACAAATCTTCTTAAAATGTTGTTTTCAACCATTTTATATAAGTGTCATGCAATCAAGTGATAGTTTGCAGCCCTGACTACAAGAATTTTCTTCTCCGCAGTGTTGAATTCTTGTGGCACAGTCCCTGTACTCAAGTATTGAATGATGTCTATGAAGTATTCAACAACTACTTGGACTGAAAATAGTGTGCATAGGGGAAGTTGTCTTCTAGATTCATAGGTTTCTCTCCATTAGTGATCCTCGACAAGTGATCGGGTCATGCATTCAACTTCACTGGTTTGACTATCACTTCAAAGTCAAATTCCTAGAACAACAATAACGATCTACAAATTCTTCCCCCCAACACTGGCTTGTTGATGAGGTATTTGAGAGCTAAATGGTCTGTAAACATCTTGAAATGTTTTCCTAGTATGTAGTTTCTGAACTTATAAAGTGCATAGACCATAGCTAAGCCTCCTCTCTCTCTGGTATTGTAATTTTGCTTCGATTATGATAGGTTTCTAAATCAAAGCTGTTTTTTATGATTTGTTGATGCAGATCCAATTTTTTCTTTGCTTGTGCTCTAACTTCCTTCATTTTTAATAAGGCGTTTATTCAATTTTTGAGAGGAATGCACTCCTCTTCCTAAAATTTATATGACAGTTGCAGTGAGGGAAGTAAAACATGTGGAGGGAGAATTACTTCTCTTCTGTAGACAAGGAAAAAAGAGGAATTACCAACAGACGATTTTGGGGTCACCCTATCATCTCAAATGATGGATTACTAAGAGGGGGGGTGAATCAGTAATAGCATAATTATAATCCTTTTTCTTCAAATGTTATATCAATGTAGAATTATTATCCAATAATGAGTAGTAAGAAATAAACAATCACACACATACACAGTACACCGGTTTTTTACATGGAAACCAAAATCAGGAGAAAAAAATGGAATACTTTTTCTTATATGTCTTGAAGAATTACATTCATTGGAAGCACCAACTTTCTTTGTTTTCCAGATGTAAATGGAAGGAGGCTCCAACCCCCTAGTTTCTCAGGCAAGAACCTGAGGAAAAATCCAACTACCCAATTCTCTGGCTACAACCAGAAGGAAGCTACAACCCCCTATGTTCTCCAGCTACAACCAGAAGGTGGCTACAACCACCTGTCCTTGCCCCGTCCTGCCACCCTGAAGTAGAATTAGAATGATGGAACCATTGTCACACTATCACTGTGAGATATACCATTGTAAAACCGTACCAATAAATATGAACCATGCATCAACCATGCATCAACCTATACCTCAACCTGTAATCAACCGGTACCTTAAACAAGTGCATCAACCATGCACCAACCTGTACCAAACAACCTATAATCAACTTGTACCATAAAAATGTGCATCCAACCATGTACCAAGTATGTACCAATCATGTGTCAACTACTCATCAACTATGACTCATCAATATGTACCAACATCATCAACTATACACCTCATGTATGTGCCAACTCATCAACTACTTGTCTCAACCATGTACTCAACATGTATCTCAACCAAAAGTACTCATCAATTTCATCATCCAAATATTATTTGTATCTTTGTAATAGACCTGATGTATATTATCACATTCCTGCAAACCTTCCTTTACTTTAACAACAAGAGACTAGCATTTTCATCAAACTTTTATTTAGTCTCACATGCCTAGTTTTGGATTAGTCAACAACCCTAACTTGAAGTAATCATAACTTTGAACCTGTAATGTATAAAGATCTGAAACTGATATACATTTTTCTTCAATGGTTTTTATGCAATTCCTCCAGGTTTCACTTCTTGGAACCTCCCAAAAAAGGCATTATAGCAGAAATGGCATACCTTGCAAAATTTTGGCTTATTCTAGAGAGCGACCTTGTAGAGAGGGCCCTGCATTGAATTGATCTGAAACTATTACACAACATACTAATGATTGTACCCTAACCAACACATTTTATCTCACTGGATTGGGATCTGTTATGAAGAAGTTATGATGTTTTTACCTGAAACACTTGTTTTTTACTAGTTTTAGGACTAGCCATAAACCCTATTTTCCACCTAGTGTAACTCCAAAAATAAAATGGTCCACAAGCTGAATTTTTTACCATAGATACTTGGGTATGTTTTCTCAATGGCATAGCAATTTCACAGTTTGAAGAATTATAGAAAACAAGTTATAGCGAAAATGGTGAAATGACTTGTAAATAACGTACCATAGAAAGAACCATCAAAAGAATTTATCCTTCCTTGCATTTTGGCCTTCTTTTCTTCACCTTTTGATGGGTGTTCTATATGCACTAAAAACACAGTAAAAACCATTAATTAAATTTTTAGCCCAGGGTAAGTAAACTTAGAGTTGTAGCAAAGTATATGCATATAGGTAACTAACTAGTTTTAAGCTTATATTGTAAGGGTCCCGAACATTCTTACTTGTTTTGTCTCTACTCCTCGAGTAATTTTTACACATTTCACATATTTCAGCAAAAGGTTTATGAGAGATGTCACCTGATGCCATCAGGTTAACCATCTCTAAATATTCTTTTGAAATTCCTTTAAGGAAAAGAGCCCTAATTGCATCCTCTGGGAGGTCATGGTATTTTAACTTCTGGGAGATATAACCAAATCTTTCCATACAATATTCGAGGGTCTCGTCTTCTAATTGTTGTATTTTAAAAATGTCATTACGAGACTCTTTGGTCTTGCAGTAGTCTTGGTACTTCTTGAGAAATATGTCTTTCATGGCTTCCCAAGACCTAATATTGGATTCTCCCAACCCCATGAACCATCTTAGTGCATAGTCTTTAAGGGTGGCAGGAAAGAGTTTTAATTTATGGGCATATTGTATGTAGTTGTAACTCCTACACAAGATGTCAAATTCAAATAGGAAGGTGTCTGGATCTTCACTCTTTGTACCATAAAAGGTAGACAGTGCTGAGAGAGGAATATTCTTCATGTTGACATTCAGAGTGGTGTCTAAAATCAGAAATCTGAAGGTAGTTTCGGTTTGATTTCCAGTTTATTCTTCCTCTCAGTGTCTTACATTGTTATGGTCTTCCTAATCATCCATATTGGATTTATTTCCAAAAAGAGAGTACCTAGGTGGTTTTATCTTTGAAGAAAAAAAGGTCTCACTTTGATGGAAAGGTCTTCCTATGGCTTGGATGTCTGGGACACTACTTGAGCCGGTTGAGACTATTCATGCCAAAGATTATGTGTCAATTTGAGAGATAATCAGATTGGTTGAACTACCAAACAAAATATTCACTTGTTCAGGGTCTATGATGTCCTTAAAATTAGGGTCCCCTGGTGGTGTAAAAGAAAAGGTTGTATTGTTTGGTTCTGTGGAAGACTCGAGTGGTCGTGCCTCTTGTCCTAATATGATTGATGCTTCAGTTTCTTTTTTTATAGTGCTCCCTATATTAGTCCCTTCAGAGACTATTTTAGCTCTTTGAGTTGACTAGCTTTTGTTTTTCAGTATCGGTCTGTGGATTTTATAAGTGGAACGTTCCTTCCCCCAAAGAGATCAAAAGGAACCTTGGTTAAAAGATCTGATTTTGATTTAATGTATCTACGTTGTGGGTCTCTAGGCCTATTCATGAAAGAAAGAAAAAACAAAAACAAAAAGCTGCCATTTGATTCCTAGGTCTATTCATGAAAGAAAACAAAAACAAAAAGAAAAACTATTATTGGGTTTGGGGGAACCTATTATACCAGATGCCCAGGTTCTTACCTCTCATCTTAAAGTTTCTCTGCCACCAAACTAATACTAAGGTCTAGAAATGGTCTAATTCCTAATTACTTCTTATCTTGAGACAATTCCCTGACAACGATGCCAAAAATGAAGGGTGTTCTATATGCACTAAAAATACAGTAAAAACCCTTAATTAAATTGTCAACCTGGGGTAAGTAAACTTAGAGTTGTAGAAAAATATATGCCAAAGGTAGAAGGCTGGTAGGACTATGATCTAACTAAGGAAGACAACTATCTAAGGCTTATCTACTCAAGAAAATGTTATCTAATGAGCAAATCCTACTAAGCAAATTGAAACTAGGTAACCTAAGTACTTTTGGGCCAAGGGTCGATGGATAGTTCCTAAGAAAGAAAATGAAAACTCTATGTAAATAAAACTAGTTCAACAATAAGCAAGAGAAAACTACTAATCATAATAAGCAAATGACAAAAGAAAACTATTTTAACTTTCCAACCTACATTCAATGAACAACTATTGTTAAGAACCAAAGACTGAATACAGAAAGCACCACAACAAATATAGAAGAACAATATAGAAAAACACCACTTTATTATATCAAACCCTTGAGGTAGGGCAACACCATACAATGGATCCTATTATGGAAGGGATCCTCTCCTGTTCACTTGCCTCTTCGAGGGGGCATCCTCCTATTGAGCTATTGCTCCAAATACAATACTTATCTTCATGTCTCATTACATTGCTTGAATCCATTTATATAGTGCTACCATCACCTAAGAACATTCTAGAGGAGGAATCTTCTAGAAGTAGAACCTTCTAAGAAGTCCTCTTACATTTATTATATCTAATTACCCATTTATTATATCTAACTACCATAGTGGGCCTTATTTAATAATTTAGTGGGTATTTGTTAAGTACCTAATAGCTGAATGCAAAATATCACAATAGATCCAAAGATATCTGAATACAATCACCACACAAGATATATGAAACCATATAGAAAACCACAACTTTATTATATCCAAACCCTTGAGGTAGGGCAACACCATACAATGGATCCTATTATGGAAGGGATCCTCTCCTGTTCACTTGCCTCTTCGAGGGGGCATCCTCCTATTGAGCTACCACTCCAAATGCAATATTTCTCTTCATGTCTCATTACATTGCTTGAATCCGTTTATATAGTGCTACCATCACCTAAGAACATTCTAGAGGAGGAATCTTCTAGAAGTAGAACCTTCTAAGAAGTCCTCTTACATTTATTATATCTAATTACCCATTTATTATATCTAACTACCATAGTGGGCCTTATTTAAT
>ML789986.1:109907-120353 GCA_009831015.1 Picea engelmannii | reverse complement strand
GATTATTAATTAATTAACTAATTAATAAAGTATTAAATAAGGGGTGGATAATAAAATTTAATGTTTAAATTGGGTTACGTATCCCACAAGGGATAACGTATCCAATACGTTAGGATAAGTAATGAATGAATGGATAAGGGTATCAATGGCGGGGGGATAAGGTGTAATAAAGAGTTAGGTGGGAGTTAATATAGGGGGGCGGTGAAGGAGGAATAAGGGGGGGAGAAAGGAGTGGAGAGGGGGATTCATTTTTACGAGGGGGAAGAAAGGATTTTGGGGGAGAACTGGGAGTATTGGACAGTATTGGACAGAGTGAATTTACAGTGAAATTTACAGTGCACCGGGGGGCTGAGGAGGTTTTGGGCTCGGAGGGCTAGGATATCCATTGATATCCTAGGGCTAGGCGCTACTAGTCGGCAGGGAGGTTGGTTTTGGGGTGGTGTCTTAAGGAAGCAAGCGAAGGGAGAAAGTTGCGGATAGCATCAGAGTGAGGTATGTAAATTCAAATTCATGGATTGTTTACTTAGATTATTACTTATTGCCAAATTCTACTTGCGTAAGTGTTAGCGTAAGTGTTGAGATAATTTGAAAATTTTGAAAAGTTTACTTCTTTGTAAAGCTTATAGAAATTACAGAAACTACAGTAATTTGGTAGAAATTTAAACGTTAATTCAAATCCGGTCTTTACAAAGGGCCCATTTTTTGAAGGGTTCTATCATAATGTGGGCCTACAAAGGCCTTTTTTGGATGACGTAGGTCTTCCTATCCTTTGGCAACTATCACAACTTCTCACATACTTGGCAACATCTTTGAAAAGGCTAGGCTAATAGTAACTTGAATGTAATACCTTATATGTTGTAGGTTTGTCAGAGAAATGGCCACCACATGGTCCATCATGACAACTTCGTATTATATCAGGTACCTCATCCTCTTAGACACATACAAATAATCAAATCAGGACCTGTGCGAAAAATATCATGACCAACCCAAGAGTAATTAGCACTCTATGTAATAATTTTCCGCTTTTCATGAGGTGACAAATGAGACAGTAACTTCCTAGTAGCCAGATAGTTTTCCATATCCGCAAACCATGGGGTATTGATAGAGAGGGAAAAACAATGCTCATCTGGGAAAATATCATCTATAGGGATATCACCATCCTCATTTTTTATACGGGAAAGAAAGTCAACTACTACATTATCCTTTCCAGGTTGGTCAAGCACAGTGATATTAAATTCTTGCAATAATAAGATCCACCTAGTCACTCGGCCATTAGTTATAGGTTTGTTCATGAGGAACCTAATGGCGGAATGATCAGTCTGTACAAATACTTCATAACCTGTAATGTAATGATGAAACTTTTTAATATCATGAACAATTTCTAAGAACTCTTTCTCAGCGACTATGTAGTTCAACTTGGCAGGGGACAAGTTCTTCCTTACAAAATAAATGGCATAGAACCGATGGTCTACTTTCTACCCTAATACCCCTCCTATTGTGGTTTCGGAGGCATCAGTGGATATATGAAATGGGAGAGAACAATTAGGCCCTCTAAGAACTGGTGCCACAGACAGCTTAGCTTTCAGGGTTTCAAAGGAAGTTTGACACTGCTCAGTCCAAACAAAATCAACATCTTTTATCAATGATCCAAACATAGGTGCAACAATCTTTGTAAAATTTTCAATAAACCGTCGATAATATTTGGCATGTCCAAGAAAGATTCTCACCTCTTTCCGAGTCTTGGGGGGTGGAAGTCTAATAATGACCTCAATCTTTGCAGGATCGACTTTTATCCCTTCATATGAAACATGATGTCCTAGAACCACTCCTTCAGTTAACAACATTTTTCATTTTGCATCGCTCAAAGATAGGTTCATTTCCTGACATCTGATGAGGACTTTTTCTAAGTTGTCTAAGGCTTCCTAGAAAGTGTTTCCATAGACTATGAAGTCATCCATCTAGAAATCCACTCAATCATGAATAATATCGGAAAATATCCCTAATATTGCTCGTTGAAAAGTGGCAAGAGCATTACAAAATCCAAATGGTAAGACCCTATAGGCATAGGTGCCCCAAGGACAAGTAAAGGTAGTATTGTCCTAGTCCTTGGGTGCTATAAGAATCTAGTTGTACCCACTCTACCCATCTAGAAAGGAGAAATACTTCTTTCCAGACAAGGTATCTAGAACCTGGTCAATGAAAGGGAGAGGAAAGTAGTCTTTCAGAGTGGCCTTGTTGAGTTCCTAGAAATAAACACAAATTATCCATTTCCCGGTCACTTTCTTTGGAACCACTACAAGCGGGGATACCCACTTACTGTTGGACATGGGATAGATAAATCTGACATTTAGCAACTTTTGAATCTCTTCCTTGACTATATCTTTGAGTGTTAGGTTCATCCTTCTTTGGGGTTGCCTAACAGGTGTCACTTCCCCCTGGGTATATATGTGATGGATGCATGTGTCAGGGTGTATACCCTTCATGTCAGTATATTCCCAGGAAAATGCTCATGTTTGTTCTTTAAGGATATATACTAATTGTTTATGTTGTTCTGTATCTAGCCCGGAGTTTATATGTAAACATTTCCCTGGACTAATCTCGTAGGGCATAGTATAAGACATGGCAGACTCATCTATTTCGAAAATAAAATATGTCGAAGAAAAAATGGATGGGTCTAATTGTTCTTGAAATTATTCCCCAAACATGTACTCAAATTAGGGAAAATAATGTGGAAAATCCACACATGTGACAACAAAAATGAACTGGTTTAGCACATTTTCTGGTGTATGCTCCTGAACTACCCTTGCATGGTCACTAGGCAATACAGGTGCTTCCCAGTCTTCATTCTCATATGGACACTCAATACACCATATATTATCCATAATAGGTTGAGATGGAGGGTAAATGGTGAGCTTCTGGATAGAGAGACCATTCTAGATGGTCATTTCTCCTTCTCTACAGCCAATAAATGCATTGGAAGTGGCTAGCCAAGGTCCTCCCAAAATAACGGGATGGCCTATGGTAGGATACTTTAAGGGAATGAAAAGAAAATCTATGGGGTACTCCCATGAGGCTAAAGTAACCATGACATCATATAAAATCCCTTCAGGTATAACCCTAGTCTTATCTTCTAATTCCAAAATGGTTGGGGTAGGCTGAAGAATAGGTTGTAATTGTAATTGTTCCAAGGTAGTAGCAGTCATAACATTGATGGCTGCCCCTAGGTCTATGAGAGTGTTTCCAATGGTGACCTCATTAATGGTTATGGTCACTACGGGGTTTCCAGGATTCACATATTTTTCTAGCTTTGGCTACTCTGATATGTACTCAGAGAGTCATCCTACCAAATGTATTGTAGGATGGTCCTTCTGCTTCCTACCTGGCTTCTTAATAAACAATTCTTTGACTATATTAATATAGATTGGAATGTCTTTAATGGCTTGAAGTAGGGGAATCTTGACACAAATATTTTTTAATTCATTCAAAATGTCAAATTATGGTCGAGTGGTAGGTTTCTCGATTACCAATTGGTCTAGATAAGCAGGGACCTTCATAATTTGTGAAGGTTCATTTTGGTGAAGCTTGAGTTCTTGATTCTTTGGGATAATAACATCTTCCCACCTAGTGTCATTCATGGGTTGTTTGGTGATTTCTTTTTCTTCTTCTTCCTGGATGACTACTAAGGGTCTCTGCCTCTCCAGAAATTTTCCCGATCTTAGTTGAATTTCCTGTAATTGAACATGAGTAATAACATATGTTGGAAAGGCCTACATCTCAACATTGTTAAGAGGTTGAGGGGGATTATTATTGGGGTTAGGCACTAGCTGTGAAGGTAATAGTGTTAGTATTGGGGAGATTGCATTTTGATATTGTAGTGATTGTTGTTGTGGAATAGGAGGTAGAGGTGGTGGAACAAAACCTGGCAAAAGTTGTGAAGTGTTTGGTGGGAACTGAGGATAATTGGGATAGGTGGAGCTTGAGGGTTTCCTTGGTTGATTCCTCCCCTCCATCCTTGAATCCAAGGATGTTGGTACTGAGTAGACTAGTTTTTCCAACCTGGTGAGTTCCACTATTTTTGTTGATAATACGGTGGAACTTGAGACTGTAGATCTGGTTATGTGGGTTGATTCCTAGGCTGCCATGGCCTCCTAGGTGCATAAGAAGACTCCCCAGGATCTCCACTCCTATAGATGGCTAATAAACCAGGAAATTATGGACATTTGTCAATCACATGGTATTCTGTATAGAAGCCAGAAAATAAAATGTTATCTAATGGGAACTCCCTTGAGGAATGTTTCCTCCTACATCTTGGGCAATATATGCTCATTGCTGCATTTTCCTCCTCCTGTTTATTTTTGAGTGTAATGGTATCCAACTAGGAACCTATTGTGCTTAAGATCTCAATATTAAAGTTTTCTAAAAGTTTTCCTATCTCTTCTCTCGTGATACCACCTGAACTAATTGGTTTTAAGATTCTATTGTAAGGGTCCCGAACATTCTTCCTTGTTTTGGCTCTACTCCTTTAGTAATTTTTACACATTTCACATATTTTAGCAAAAGGTTTATGACAAATGTCACTTGATTCCATCAGGTTAAGCATCTATAAACATTATTTTGAAATTCCCTTAAGGAAAAGATCCCTAATTTCATCCTCTGGGAGGTCATGGTATTTTGACTTCTGGGAGATATAACCAAATCTTTCCATATAATCTTCGAGGGTCTCGTCTTCTAATTGTTCGATTTTAAAAATGTCATTACGAGACTCTTTGGTCTTGCAATAGTCTTGGTATTTCTTGAGAAATATGTCTTTCATGGATTCCCAAGACCTAATACTGGATTCTCCCAACCCCATGAACCATCTTAGTGCAGAGTCTTTGAGGGTGGCAGGAAAGAGTTTTAATTTCTGGGCATCTTGTATGTAGTTGTAACTCCAACACAAGATGTAAAATTCAAATAGGAAGGTGTCTGGATCTTCACTGTTTTTACCATAAAAGGTAGGCAGTCCTGAGAGAGGAATATTCTTCATGTTGACATTCAGAGTGGTGTCTAAAACTGGAAATATGAAGGTAGTTTCATTTTGGTTTCTAGTTTCTTCTTCCTCTCTATGTCTTACATTTTTATGGTTTTCCTAATCATCCATATTGGATTGATTTCCAAAAAGAGAGTACCTAGGTGGTTTTATCTTTGAAGAAAAGAAGGTTTCCCTTTGATGGAAAGGTCTTCCTATGGATTGGATGTCTAGGAATCTACTCGAGATGATTGAGACTATTGGTGCCAAATATTCTATGTCAATTTGAGATATAATCACATTGGTTGAACTAGCAAACAAAATATTCAGTTGTTCAGGGTCTATGATGTCATTAAAATTAGGGTCCCCTGGTGGTGGTGTAAAAGAAATGGTTGTATTGTTTGGTTTTGTGGAAGACTCGAGTGGTCGTGTATTCTATCCTAATATGATTGATGTTTTAATTTCCTATTCTATAGTGCTCCCTGTATTAGTCCCTTCAGAGACTATTTTAGCTCTTTGAGTTTATCTAGCTTCTGTTTTTCGGTATCGGCCTGCAGATTTTATAAGCGGAACATTCCTTCCCCCAAAGAGATCAGAATGAACCTTGGTTGAAAGGTGTGATTTTGATTTAATGTATCTACCTTGTGGGTCTCTATCCCTATTCATGAAAGAAAGAAAAAAGAAAAAGAAAAAGCTACCATTTGATTCCTAGGTCTATTCATGAAAGAAAAAAAAAACAAAAAAAAAAACTACTATTGGGTTTGGGGGAACCTGTTATAGCAGATGCACAGGTTCTTACCTCTAGTCTTAAAGTTCCCCCACCACCAAACTAATGCTAAGGTATAGAAATGGTCTAATTCCTAATTACTTCTTACCTTGAGACAACTCCCCAACAATGATGCCAAAAATCATGGGTGTTCTATATGCACTAAAAACACAGTAAAAACCCTTAATTAAATTGTCAACCTGGGGTAAGTAAACTTAGAGTTGTAGCAAAATATATGCCAAAGGTAGAAGGCTGGTAGGACTATGGTCTAACTAAGGAAGGAAGCTAAAGGCTAATATACTCGAGCAAATCTTATCTAATGAGAAAATCCTACTGAGCAAATTGAAACTAGGTAACCTAAGTTCTTTTGGGCCAAGGGTCGATGGATAGTTCCTAAGAAAGCAAATGAAAACTCTATGTAAAGAAAACTAGTTTAACAATAAGCAAAATAAAACTACTAAGAATAATAAGCAAATGACAAAAGAAAACTATTTTAACTTGCCAACCTACATTCAATGAGCAACTATCCTATGAAAGAAAATAAATAAGCAAAGACACCTAACTAACCTACTAAAGAAAATAGACAAGTAAGAAAAAACAACTATCTAACCTACTAAAGAAAATAAGCAACCAAGCAAAAACATCTATCTAACCTATTAAAGAAAATAGATGGGTAAGCAAAGACAACTAACTACTGCAAGCAATCAAAGTAAAACTTCTCATTGAAAAACTTTCTAGCCTAAGAGGCAAGTGGACTAAATGCTCAATGCAATGCATGAAAGGAAATATATTCTATTGAAAGAAAGAAAGATTGACAACTAAGTCTTAATCTATGATAAGAAAACTACTATCTAATCTATCAAAACAAAGTCTATCTATCCTACAACAACAAATAATACTATTTTCTAAGCTATGAAAGCAAGAAACTATATCTATGAAAGCAGGAAAACTATTCTTTTAACTTATGACAATTCAAATATAATGTTGGTGGTTGTGTAAATGCCTTCGGTGTCGGATAATATCTCAATGGCACTTGACAACAAAGGACAATTTCAATGGTATAAGCTCAACACTAATCTCAATGGAAAAATGAAAGGTGTGGAGTAAACAATCCAATGAAAACTTAGCCATGAAAAAAATAATGTTAAATACCCTGCATATTCATGTACAAACTATCAACAACATAATGAGATCATCATTAACTAAGAAATTTAATTGCATTTTAATTCTAGGAAAGGAAATTGCATAAAACAAAACTATGATATGTCTACTCTAACCATTCAAACTGCAATAAGGAAATAATTGAAAACAGAAATTAAACTATGAAGTAAATTAACAATCTACGTTAACCAATAACTAATTAAATGACACCTATATAAAACTGAAATAAACAAGCTATAATAAAAAACTAGAATTAACCCTATCCATCCATCAATCCCTATCCAAATCAAACGTTGTTCTATTCTAGTTAAACTCGGTTTTAAACTAGACTATAAAATCATAAATCAAGCATGATCTAACATCTAAATGCACATGGGGTTAGTATAGAGACTTGCAAGTTTGTCCCTAATCTACAATATCAGTGCATGCTAGTACATATCATCATCTAACCTGCAAAAGAAAATCAAAACAACTAAGCTACAAAAAACTAGTTAGCACAATTAAAACATACATGTACAAGAAGATAAAAAGAGTAATTAAATTAAGAAATGCATAAATAAACATGAAGAGAGTTACCAGACTACTGGTGGACCCCCAACAATTCGTGTTCACTCTCCAAAAGCACACCATGAACTCAGCAGGCCGAATTCACCATAAAAATCCAAAAACACAGTTCTGACATAATTTCAGCAATGTAAAAACTCAAAACAAAGTAAATTCATTTTTGTAACAATTCTAATGCTTATGCTACTTGGTTAACTATCATTTGACCATCCTAGTGGTATTTATAAGCTTACAAACCAAGTGGTCAAGCACAAGAGGGTCGAACCACTTCTAATTTCGGCAAAATACAATAAATTATACCCTAACTAGCAAAACGGAGAAAGCTAATAATCGCCCTCTTTGGACAGTTGAAACTAAGTTGTCTAGAGCTCAGTAGCTGGAGGGGGCAATCATGAACAAAAACCATGTTCCTAATTTCCCCAACACTGGCCTCCAATTCCATAACCGCCAACTCGCCTTCCATTTCTGTGCAATACAGAGTGTTGGACAGAGTGTTGAATCGAGTGTCGGAACGAGTGCCAGATCGAGTGCCGGATCAAGTGCCAGAACTAGAAACATAGTGCGTTTTTGCCTTGTAACACCAAAGAACATGAATTAGCTCTTAGAAATCATAAAACATGATGAATTATACTTTATTCAATTATTAAACATGAATTACACATACCTTATGGCGATCATACCACTTTATCATGAAATTCTTCAAAAAACTCCTTTAAAAGATGAAAAACACATATGTACATGTGGAAAAAATGTATAATAACCGTCATGAAAGTGATCATATCTCGGGCCCAACACCTTCCCTCAGAAATTCAACTTATATATCCTTGGTTACCTTAGACACCTATAGATATTCAATATGATCAAGTGTAATTAAAATTAGAGAGCCTTGCCTCTTATTTATACTCTCCAAGTAGCTTCCCTAAAAACATCTTCTAGATCACTTGGCCCACTTTCCTTATTTTAGGGTTAACCCACTTCTAATTTCTCCATTAAATTTATTATTGAAATAATTTATTTTGTATTCACTTTGAATAATAATACACTCATCACTTCACTTTATTATTTACCTTTTAAAATATCTTAAACCACTTTGACTACTTTGACCTTTTGGGGCTTCTGGATGACATATGAGGGTCCTCCAACTTTGTAAGGCCATAAATCTCAAACCATGAGGAGTTATGTGACATTACACATACCACAAGAAATGGAATGACATGTACTATACATCTAGAATAGCATTACTTTCAAATATAGCAAAAATCATATCATTATCCATCAAACAAACTTGGGTCCATTACTCAAACCTGGGTTCTCCAACTTCACATGGTCATAACTCTCTAATCGTGAGGAGTTATGTGACATTCTACATACCACCGGAAATGGAATGACATGAACTATCCATATAGAATAATTTTCCTGGCAAATTCATTGTCCTTCATCTCATTATTTCACAATTAATCATGGGTTCTCTTACTCCACAAAGCATCTTCTCGTGAGGGATTTCACCATAAGGGGACCACTTTGGTGTTCATTGTTGGACACACCTACCACACTTAGAGGTGAGGGTGAATGAGTGTGGGGCTCTTTTTCCCAAAACTTCCCTCTTGCACAAAAACTCATCAATTAGCATTCAACATTTATTCATTACCCATTGTTGTCATTTATAACCAGTTAGATGTGAGCACATATCAGCAACATATATCATCAATATATCATCAACAAGTCATCACCACAATGAACACAAAGAATACAAGATGTATGTAAAATTTTCTTTTATTACGGACTACAATCCTTGGGGTTTATCAATAATAACTGAATAGAGTACAACTCTACAAGAGCACCATCTCTATATGCAAGACTCATCTTGCATTCTCAGCACCAACTGAGATGAGGCAACAATCCTGAACAGATATCAATCTGTACCATAAACAAGAGCATCAACCATGCACTAACCTGTGCCAAACAACCTGTAATCAACCTGTACCATAAACAAGTGCATCCAACCATGTAACAAGTATATACCAATCATGTTTCAACTACTCATTAACAATGACTCATCAATATGTACCAACATCATCAACTATACACCTCATGTATGTGCCAACTCATCAACTGCTTGTCTCAACCATGACTAGTTTTGGATTAGTCAACAACAACAACTTGAAATAATCATAACTTTGTACCTGTACTGAATAAAGATCTGAAACTTATAAACAATGTTCTTTAGTGTGTTTTATGAAATTTCTCCAAGTGGCACTACTTGGAACCTCTCAGAAAAGGAGTTATAGCAAAAATGGCATACCTTGTTGAATTCTGGCTTATTCTAGAGAGAGACCTTGTAGAGCGTGCCCCACACAAAATGTTTGATGAATAGATCTGAAAATATTATAGATCAGACTGTAATCTAACCAACACAATTTGTATCACTAAATTTGGATCTGTTATGAAGAATTTATGACGTTTTTACCCGAAACACCTGATTTTGACTAGTTTCAGGACTAGCCACAAACCCTATTTTCCACGGAGTGTAACTCCCAAACTACATCGAACCACAAGATGAATTTTTAACCACAGATACTGGGCTATGTTTTCTCACTTTCATAGCAATTTTAGGATCTGAATCATTATAGAAAAAAAGTTATAGTGAAAATGGTGAGATGACCTGTAAATAACATACCATAGAAAGCACCATCAAAAGAATTTATCCTTCCTTGCATTTCGGCCTTCTTTTCTTCACTTTTCTCAGATATTCAATATTCTCAAGTGTGATTCAAATGAGAGAGCCTTGCCTCTTATTTATACTTTCCAGGTAGCTTCCTTAAAAACATCTTCTAGGTCACTTGGCCCCACTTTCCTTATTTTAGGGTTGGGTCCACTTCTAATTTCTCCATTAAAATTATTATTGAAATAATTTATTT
The DNA here is from genome assembly GCA_009831015.1 of Picea engelmannii. Lineage (NCBI taxonomy): Eukaryota > Viridiplantae > Streptophyta > Pinopsida > Pinales > Pinaceae > Picea > Picea engelmannii. The sequence continues at coordinate 109,936 of ML789986.1, read as the reverse complement.
TGTATTCAATTTGAATTATAATACACTCA
>ML789986.1:97125-109768 GCA_009831015.1 Picea engelmannii | reverse complement strand
CATATACCAATGGAACCACATCGATCCATCTTCATCATGTATCAATGAAAACTCATTGATCCATCTTCATCTATGCATTCTCATCAAGGACAATACATATTATATTACATAAATCATCAGTCAATCAATCATTTGACATCAATAAATCACTTGACATCAATCAATGACATCAATCAACCAAACCAATGGCATCAATGACAACATGATCCAACATTCATCCATATTTACTTGTTATCAACCATGATGAAACAATAACGAGTCATATTTACATCAAACAATATTGGGTCCATTACACAAAACTTTGTGCTACGGAGATTTCTTCAAGGGTTGACATCAATGACAACCAACCTTAATCAATAATCTCCCTCTTTGGCATTGATGGAAACACTTTGATGCAATACTGAAATCATATCACTCATGCTCCCCCTGGAACCATGCCTCTATTCTCTACATCTGATAAATCTTCTCCCCCTGGAACCATGCCTCTGTCCACTGCATATGATAAATCTCTCCCCCTTTGTCATCAATGGAAAAGGTATATTTTCATCTGGGGCTGCTCTCCCTGACTAAATTGTCCTCTTATGGTGCTTCCTCATGTACATCTAAGACATATAAGATAAGCATTCAAAAATCATTAAAAAAGAATTTATTTTGTAGTAGAAATAACTCCAAGTCTTTGGCGAAGATATTCAAAGGCTTCCTGTGGAAGTGGTTTTGTAAATATGTATGTCACTTATTATTTTGTTCCCACATACTCAACTTTGATGTTCTTTTCTGCAACCTGTTCCCATAAAACGTGATACTTGATTGGAATTTGCTTCGTCTTGGAGTGCCTCCCCTGGTTTTTTGAGATACTGATGGCACATGTATTATCACAATATATTGGAATGGGCTCATCATACTCAACCTGTATATATGTCAAAGTTTGTTTCATCCAAAGAACCCATGTACAACATGTTGTTGCTGCAATATACTCCACCTCGGCTGTAGATAGAGATATTGATGATTGTTTTTTGCTTAGCCATGATATCAAAAACTCACCTAAGTAGAACGTTGCTCCACTGGTGCTTCTTTGGTCATCAATACAACCTGCCCAATCTGTATCTATGTAGGCAATAAGTGATAGATATTTTCATTTTGGATACCATAATCTAAACTCTTTTGTTCCTTTGAGATATCTGAAGATCCTCTTTACTATTAATACATGTGATTCCTTTGGTGTTGCTTGAAATCGTGCCACCTATCCAACTACCTGCATTGGATATGGTCTGGATGTTGTCACATATAGTAGGTTTCCAATCATTGACCTGTATTGCCTCTGATCTGTAGACTTCGAATCATCATCTTTGCTCAACTTACAACTAGTTTGCATGGGAGTAATAACTGGTTTTCAATCTTCCATTCTGAACCACTTTAGAATTTCTCTGATAAACTTGGTTTGAGAAATAAAAATTCCTTGGTTGCTTTGACATATCTGAAGTCCTAGAAAGAAGGATAGTTCTCCAAGTAACAACATTTCAAATTCATTATGCATGTCTTTTGTAAATTTCTGGCTTAACCTATCATCATCACTACCAAAAATAATATTAACATAAAATTCAATTAATAAAATATTACCTTCACTTACCTTGATGTAGATGTTGTTGTTTGCACTTCCTTTTCTGAACCCTGCCTGCTGCAGATACTTATCTAGTCTAGAGTGCCATGCTCTAGGAGCCTGTTTTAGACCATACAAGGCCTTCTTTAATTTACACACATAGTTTGTGTTCTCTGACAACTGAAATCCTTTTGGTTGTTCAATGTAGACTTCTCATTCAAGTTCCCCATTCGGAAAATATCATTTTACATCCATCTGATATACTTTAACATTTTTGGAGCATGCATAAGCTAAAAGCAAACAGATTGCTTCCATTCTAGCAACTGGGGAAAATGTCTATTCAAAGTCAATTCCTTCAATATGTGCATATCCTTTACATACCAATATAGTTTTGTTCCTTGTAACCTGTCCATCTTCATTCAATTTATTCCCGAAAACCTATTTTGTGCAGATCACATTCTTATTATTTGGTCTTGGAACCAATTCTCAAGTGTCATTTTTCTCTATTTGATCCAATTCTCCATCCATGGCCTTATTCCAAAATTCATCCTTGTTGGATTATTCAAAACAGTTTGGTTCAATTGTAGATAAGAGTGTTAGGTGTATTTGTTCTAGCGAACGGATTTTTCTTCTAGTCTTAACTCCTACATCTTTGTTTCCAATAATATGATCTGAAAGATGATTCTTTTGTACTCGTTTGCTAGGTGTCCTTCGAGATACTTGTTCAACTTGATATTCTACTTCTGTAAGATTCTCTTCATCTTCGTATTCATCTTCTACTTCTTTTTCATCTTCTTCTTCGAAAATTCGTTCCATTGATTTGTTTTCTTCTTCCATTGATTCTAGTCTGCCTGTTTCATCAATTGTTACATTAATGCTTTCCACAACTTTGTTTAATCTTAGATTTTAACACTTGTATACTTTCCTTGTACTTGAGTAACCAACATGTATTCCTTTGTCAACACGAGAGTCAAACTTTCCCATTCTGCCATCTTCTCTTTTGATGTATCATTTGCTTCCAAAATCTTTGAAGTGCTTCACATTTGCTGGTCTTCCTTTCCATAGCTCGTAGGGAGTTTTATCAGTGTTGTTTCTGAGCATTAATATTTTTTGAATGTGAACTATTGTATGCATTACCTATGTCCAAAATATATCTGTCAACTTTGAATCCATTATCATTGTTTGAGCCATTTCTTGTACTGTCATGTTCTTTCTTTCAATAACTCCATTCTGTTGAGGTGTCCTAGCGACACAGAATTATCTTTTTATTCCATGATTGCTGCAGTATTCCATAATTCCTTTGAGCTGAATTCTCCTCCATTATCTAATCTTAAGAATTTTATTCTTGAATCCATCTCATTTTCAACCATTTCCTTATAGATCTTGAAGTTTTTAAAATCTTCTGACTTGTTTTTGAGAAAGAAAACTGCAGTCATTCTTGTATAATCATCAACTAATAACATAAAGTATCTCTCAGGTTTTAAGTCTTTTGTTTTAGTTGGTCCAACTAGATCAGTATGCACAATTTCCAGTGCTTTTGTTGTTGAATATTTCTTTGATTTGAACCTGGTCTTTATTTACTTTCCTTATTGGCAATTATTGCATAAAATGTTGGTTTCATGATCTGGAGCATTTCTCTGACTGCTTCTCTTTTTCTGACTTTGAAAAGGTTATCAAAATGCATGTGACCCATTCTTCTATGCCATAGCCAACTTTCATCTTCTTTTCCTAGACAACACTTTTCATTTCCAATTTCGCTTAACACATATATGTTGCTTGACGTTCTTGCAGGTGTAGCAACCAATTTCCCTGAACCTTATTTTCTTATCTCACACTTTTGTGAATAAAAAGTAACTTTATGACCTTGGTCACACATTTGACTCACACTTAAAATATTATGTTTCATATCTTATACTAGTAGAACATTTTCTTCCTTTTCATTCTTGTTCCTAATTCAGACTATGCCTTTTCCAATCATTTTGGTTGAATCATCATTTCCGAAGGAGACTGATCCATCTCTTTCCTTTCATAATGTAAGAAACCTGTCTCTATCACCTGTCATGTGTTTTGAATATTCATTGTCAACATACCAACCACGTTTCTTCTATTTAGCTTGTAGAGCGACTGTGCATTCTTCATTGCTATAATGATCTTGTTTTCTTATCCATGTCATTTTTTGAGGTTCTTGTTTGTGACTCTGTTGAGGTTCTTTAGGAGGGACTATCATTCTGCAATTTTTGGCCATGAGTCCAAAATTGTTACATTTGTAACATCCACTTCAGTTCTCAAAGATTCAAACCAGTTGTCACTTTGTCTCTGTGTTTCACAAGGTCTTATTAAATAACCCCTTTGTGTATGGCTCTCAAAGTAGTTACTGTTCTTGTTGTTAGCTCTGCAATTTACAGCTTTATGTCCAAAATTATTACATGCATAATATAAACCAAAAAATATAGTTTGATACTTGGTAGTTGAAGATATTCTGAAAGGAGGTGTTCTTATGAATCCTTCTTCTTCTTGAGGCATGTATATTTGTTGTTGATTCTGAAATCTGAATCTTCTCGATGGAGGAGTGTCCCTGTAATCTTCCTTTTATATCTTTTTATCCCCTTTGATTGTTTCTGTATAGCTTTTTGGATTTATTTCTTGCTCTGTTGTTTTGGAGCTTGATCCATTTTCTGTCTGATTGTATCCAAGTTCGGACTTGTTAAGATGAGATTTTTTACTGTTGATAATGTCATCTAGAACTTTTGAGCTATTCTGCATATTTTTCTTTTGAATATCCTTTCTTAGTGTGACAATCTATGCTTCCAGGTTTCCAATGATCCTGTCCTTTCCTTCTAGCTATTATTTGAGTGCTTCTTCAATTCTTTTATCTTCTTTTATTTGAACCTTCAATTTTATGATCATTTGTTCTAGTTCTTCAGTGTCTTTTTTCTTATCTAGTTCTTCTTGTAGTTTCTTGTTTTTCTTATTTTTTCTTCTGATAACTTCTATGGCACTCATTAATTCTTCTTGGAAGTAAACTTCTGCCTCTTCAATTTTTTCTTCATATGTCTCTTCATATTCTTCTTTGGAGTCTTCTTTATCAGAGTCTTCTACTGCCATGAATAAAACTCTCCCCGTTTTACTGTCACTGACTTCATCTTCATCTGATGATGAGATGTCTTCTTTGGTGAAAAAGCTTTTCTTGAAAAATTTCTTTGTAGTTCTTTTACCTTTATATGTTTGTCTACCTTTTGAGTAACCTTCATCATTTCTCTTTTTCTTATGAGGACATTTGTTAGCAAAATGACCAATACAATCACAATTAAAACAAATTAAAGGAATCTTACCTCTATACCTACCGTTGGTTCCCTTGTTCTGTCTTTTGATGAAGTTGGTCACTTCTTCATCATCTTCCGAGATGTCGCTTCCGTTGCTATATTCTTCTTGTTCCTTTTTATTTTTCTTTGATCTTTTGGATTCTTTGAAGGTTGTTTGTTTTACATATGAATTTTTCTATTCATCTCTCATCTCATATGTTGTGAAGATTCCATGCAGCTCATCCATGCTTATTGAGTTTAGATACAATATTTCTTCTAGTGATGTTATCTTAGGTTTGAATCTCATAGGAAGAGATCTTAGTACCTTTTGAACAATTACAGATTCTTCAATTTCTTCTCCCAATCCTATGATTGCATTCATTGTTTCATCGACTCATAAGAAGTAGGCTACAATATCTTCATCTTCCTTCATTTTTGGTTGTTCGAACTGACCTCTGTAATTTTGAAGCTTTGCTTCTTTGACTTTTGAATCTCCTTCATAAATATTTCAAAGCTTGTCCCAAATCTCTTTATTAGATTTACAATGTGCAACTTTGGTGAATACCATATCACTGAGACCATTCAAAAGTGCATTTTTGGCTTTGGAATTATTCTCACCGAGTTTCACTACTTTGTCATTTGTTGGTGGAACTGCTGGTGCTATGTATCCATCTACAATTGCTTGTCAAACTTGAAATCCTTGTTCATGTATATATGTCTTCATCCTTATGCTCAAAAAAGCATACTTTTGTCCATCAAACTATGGTATTCCATTTTTATAAGAGTTGGTACTCTCCATGATCTACCTTTCAGTGGTTAAATTGATCTCTGAAGGAACTTGCTCTGATACCAGTTGTTGGATTACTGAGAGGGGGGGTGAATCAGTAATAGCGTAATTATAATCATTTTTCTTCAAATGTTATATCAATATAAAATTATTATCCAATAATGAGCAGTAAGAAATAAATAATCACACACATGCACAGTACACCAGAGTTTTACGTGGAAACCCAAATTGGGAGAAAACCACATAAAGTTTTTTCTTATATGTCTTGAAGAATTACATTCATTGGAAGCACCAACTTCCTTTGTTTTCTAGCTGCAACTGGAGGGAGGCTAAAACCCTCTAGTTTCTCAGGCTACAACCTGAGGGAAGCTCCAAGTCCCCAATTCTCTGGATACAACCAAAAGGAGGCTACAACCCCCTATGTTCTATGGCTACAAATGAAAGGTGGCTACAACCACCTATCCTTGCCATGTCCTACCACCCTGAAGTAGAAGTAGAATGATGGAACCACTGTCACACTATCACTGTGAGATATACCGTTGTAAACCTGTACCAATAAATATGAACCATGCATCAACCTGTACCTCAACCTGTAATCAACATGTACCATAAATAAGTGCATCAACCATGCACCAACCTGTACCAAACAACCTGTAATCAACATGTACCATAAACAAGTGCATCCAACCATGTACCAAGTATGTACCAATCATGTGTCAACTACTCATCAACTATTTCTCATCAATATGTACCAACATCATAAATTGTACACCTCATGTATGTGCCAACTCATCAACTACTTATCTCAACCATGTACTCAATATGTAGCTCAACCAAAATCTCTCATCAATTTCATCATCAAAATCTAATTTGTAGCTATGTAATAGACCTGGTGTATATGATCACATTCCTTCAAACCTTCCTTAACTTTAACAACAAGAGACTAGCATTTTCACAAAACTTTTCTTTAGTCTCACATGCCTAGTTTTGGATTAGTCAACAACCCTAACTTGAAGTAATTATAACTTTGAACCTATAACGTATAAAGATATTAAACTGATACACAATGTTCTTCAGTTTTTTTTGTGAAATTTCTCCAGGTATCACTACTTGGAACCTCAAAGAAAATGCGTTATAGCAAAAATGGCATATCTTGTTGAATTATAGATTATTCTAGAGAGCAACCTTGTAGAGCGTGCCCCGCATGAAATATTCATTGCATTGATCTGAAACTGTTACAAAACATACTACGGACTATACCCTAGCCAACACATTTGGTATCACTAAATTTGGATCTATTATGAAGACGTTATGATGTTTTTACCCGAAACATCTGTTTTTGACTAGTTTCAAGACTAGCCACAAACCCTATTTTCCACGGCGTGTAACTCCCAAAATACAATGACCCACAAGATGATTTTTTTACCACAGATACTTGGGTATGTTTTCTGAATGGCATAGAAATTTCACGGTCTGAAGCATTATATAAAAACTGTTATAGCGAAAATGGTGAGATGACTAGTAAATAACATACCTTAGAAGGCACCATCAAAAGAATTTATCCTTCCTTGCATTTTGACCTTCTTTTCTTCACCTTCCCTCAGAAATTCGGCTTATATATCCTTGGTTACCTCAGACACGTATAGATATTCAATATTCTCAAGTGTAATTAAAATGAGAGAGCCTTGCCTCTTATTTATACTCTCCAAGTATCTTCCTTAAGAACATCTTCTAGGTCACTTGGCCCACTTTCTTTATTTTAGGGTTAACCCACTTCTAATTTCTCCATTAAATTTATTATTGAAATAATTTATTTTGTATTCAATTTGAATTATAATACACTCATCAATTCACTTTATTATTTACCTTTTAAAATCTCTTAAACCACTTTGACTACTTTGACCTTTTGGGGCTTCTAGATGACATATGAGGGTCCTCCAACTTCGTAAGGCCATAACTCTCAAACCATGAGGAGTTATGGGACATTCCACATACCACAAGAAATGGAATGACATGTAATATACATCTAGAATATTATTACCTTCAAATATAGCCAAAATCATACCGTTATCCATCAAGAAAACTTGAGTCCAGTACCCAAACCTGGGCTCCAACTTCACATGGTCATAACTCTCTAACTGTGAGGATTTATGTGACGTTCTACATACCACAAGAAATGGAATGACAAGAAATATACATCTAGGATAGTTTCCCTGACAAATTCAATGTCTTTTATCTTATTATTCCATAATTAAGCATGGGTTCTCTTACACCACAATGCGTCTTCCCATGAGGACTTTCACCATAAGGGGACCACTTTGGAGTTCATCCATATTTACTTCTTATCAACCATGACAAGCAATAATGAGTCATATTTACATCAAAAAATCTTGGGTCCATTACCCAAACCTTTGTGCTATGGGGCTTTCTTCAGGGATTGACATCAATGACAACCAACCTTAATCAACACCAAAGTGCATTATACAATGTGTTGTGTCAATTCTTATGATTTTTTGAAACTGTCCTTTTAGTGATCTTGATTAAATTTTTGTTTGTTTATTCTACTAGGCCATTTCCTTGAGGGTAGTAGATGGCAGAATACTTTAGTTTAATCCATTTTTCCAAACCAAATTCGTTCATATCAAGGGATGAAAAGTAAGAGGTGTTATCAAAAACCAGGCATTCAGGAACACTGAATCGAGCGATGATATGAGAGTTTAGAAAATATACTATCTGATTTGTGTTCACTACTTTCAAAGGTACGGCCTCAGACCATGTAGTGAAATAATTCGTTGTTGTAAGAATATACTTGTGTTTCTAGGAAGAAGAAGGGTTGATTGGTCCTATGTTGTCAAGACCCCATTTCTGAAAAGGTGAATCTACAGTGGCAGGCTGCAAAGGGAATATTTCCTTTTTCACCCGTCTTGCAGCCTTCTAGTATATTATGCATTTATGACACAGTGTATGGGCATATTTAAACAAAGTGGGCCAATAGTATCTAGCTCTTAGAACTTTGTGAGTAGTGTTATATCCACTGAAGTGGCCAATAGCTTCACCTGCATGAAGTTAAGATAATACTTTCTCCAACTCTTCCTTTTCTAAACAACACATAAGAACACCATCAAAATTATTTCAAACTAATACATCAATTATTAGCTAGAAAGATGAATATTTTAGCCTTAGTTCTCTTATGTTTTAAGGATCAAGATAGAGAGGAGAGGATCCATGCGTCAAACAAAATTTAATATTCTCATACCAAGAATTGGCAACAACTTGTGCACAGTTGATTTGTTTTTCATTATGCTAATTTACAGTTGAGGCGTTAATTTGATTTTCCTGCCCTTCAATTGAATCAGCCACTATTTTACATGGGCCTTGACCTATAAAAATTTGTGCAGAGGTTATTTCAAGGTCAAATTCTTGTAATGACGTCATCCAATTTTCCCTTTTCTCACCCAGTTCTTTTTGTACTAACAGGATTCTTATAGCTGGGTAAGGAATGATAATCCTGGTTATGGATTTCAGTAGGTATGACCAGAAGTGTTTCACTGCTTTAGAAACATCATATGCATGTTGATCTACTGCTAGGTAATTAAGCTATGCTCATTTGAAAGTTGAGCTCATGAAGGCAACGGGTTTCTCATTGCTTTTATCATTTTTATGTGTTAACATAGCAACATAAGATCGGTCAGATGCAAAGGTGTAAAGAGTAAAATCTTGAGAAAAATTGAGACTCATCAAGGAAGGATATTCTACTATTGTTTTTCTAATGGAGTCAAAAGATTAACTTTCTTGCAGGCCCCAACGATACATAACATTCTTTTTAATTAAATTTTGTAATGGTCTTACCATTTCCAAGAAACTTGGGACAAACCTTCTAACGAAATTAATTTTTCCCAAAAAGGATTGCATGGCTTTTTTGGAAGAGGGAGGGGAGAGTTTAGAAATAGTTTGGGTTCTTTCAGGTTCAATAATCATTCCATCCTTAGACACTATAAACCCAAGCAGTTTACCTTTCTCTACTGCAAAGACTGATTTCTTAGGGTTGAGAGATATACCGAACTTTTGGCATCATTCCAGAACAACCCTGAGGTGAGACAAGTGATATTTCTTATTTTTATAGAAGACAGTGACATCATCAAGATAGACCACAATTTATTGGTTTATGGGGCCATGAAAATCAATATCCATTGCTCTCTAGAAAGTGGCACCGACATTTATCCATCCAAAAGGCATTTTCCTGTAGGCATAAGTGCCCCATGGGGTGAGAAAGGTGGTTTTAAGATGGTCTGAGGGAGACATGAGGACCTAGTTGTATCTCGAAAATCCATTTAGCAAAGATAGTCTTTTAGAACTAGACACCTGCTGTAAAATTTTATCCATTGGAAGAACAAGGTAGTTATCTTTATCATATGCTCGGTTCAGGTTCTAAATATCGACACAAAGTTGAATTTCACCAATTTTCTTCCTTACATGGACTATGTTAGACACCCATTGCATGTGCCTTGTTGGGAAAATTATCTTCGCATTTAACAATTTATTTAGTTCTTTCTTAACAGTGGGTTCCAATTTAGGGTGCATCTGTAGTATACCTAGGGAGGTAATATGGGGTACCTAGGGAGGTACCCAATGGAAATGTAGTTATGTGTTATTAGTGGAAGTCATTTAATATATGAGAATGTGGTCATTCAATGTAAGGTGGACTAGGTATACTATATTATTAAATAAGGCCCACTATGGTAGTTATATATAATAAATGGGTAATTAGATATAATAAATGTAAGAGGACTCCTTAGAAGGTTCTACTTCTAGAAGATTCCTCCTCTAGAATGTTCTTAAGTGATGGTAGCACTATATAAAGGGGTTCAAGCAATGTAATGAGATATGAATATAGTTATTGTATTGTGACTTGTAGCTCAATAGGAGAATTCTCCCTCGAAGAGGCAAGTGATCAGGAGAGGATCCCTTCCATAATATGATCCATTGTATGGTGTTGCCCTACCTCAAGGGTTTGATAGTAATAAATGAGATTTTTCATATTGTTCTTGTATATATGTTTTGGTTCTTAACAAGTGGTATCATAGCACTTTCCTTGGCAGGCATTGTGGGCAAATATTTTTATTTTTGGGGATTTGTTTTTGGAGAAGAAAAAAGAGGGTCGCGACATTCCAGAAATTTTTGATATATTTTTGTGAAAAATTTGAAGAAACATGTTATATATCTGAGTTCCTCTCAGAAAAACACCCAAGTTAAAAAAAAAAATCGTCCGAAACGAAGTCCGGGAAGTCAAGATATTGAAGTTTTAAAATCTGCAATTTTTCAGGGTTTTTTCTGCAGACGGCGACACGATTTGTTTTTATTTTTGTGGCAGTTTGAGTCCTAATTTTCTCAAACAAATTACATATCCGAGTTCCTCTCATAATTGCACCCAATTTCAAAAAACAAATCAGCTGAAACGGAGTCCGGGAAGTGAAGTTATGAGCATTTTAAATTCAACAGTTTTTCAGGGTTTTTCCGGAAAAAACTGTGATTTTTTGCCGTAACTTATTCTTCTATTTTTGGGTTTTTTTTGTGATGGTTGTGGGAACGAAGAGTTCATAGGGTTCTCAGATGGATATTTCCTCTCAAACCCTTAAGGGAATTCTTGAAGCATTCAAATCCAAATTGTATGACACATTGGATGTTAGATTGCATGACCTTGCAAATGGTCTCAATGATAGTTTCCATAGTATTCGAGATTCATTGGATAACATGAAACATATATTTATTATGGCGGACATTAGGGATGAATATAATAAAGAAATATATTCTTGGTATGATTTTGAGGCCGATTGTGATGATTGGTATATGGATAGTTGTCATTTCTCGGATGACAACCACTTTCATATTTTATTTGATGACTCTAATCCACCTTTTGTAGAGAGCATCAATATGACAAATCGAGAGCCATTGATTATTACCAGTGTCCATCCTGCATATTCTACAGTGGTATTATTCCTTCTAGATTCTACTACGACCATTTTCTACTATGTGGATGGATATTCTTATTTGGATCCACATGACAGGTGTCAGTCTTTGAAGCATCATTTTGAGTTGGTTATTGGGTTCCAAAATCTTCCGCGGGGAGTTCACATGATCACTTGAACATGAGACCCGGACTTACAATGGTGGTTGGACTACTTCAGCATGGTGGTTTTCCTTTCTACATGGAACCTTGATTCTCCAATCTTCTTCAGCATTATGGTCCACAATTATCCATGGGACCCTAGTATATGGTTGTACATAAAGCATTGAGGACAACACTTTCATAAGGGGGATGGAATGTAAGGTAACTAGAGAGGTAGTGGGGGGGCTTAGAGGACCCATAGTGATAATAGTGGAGGTCCTTCAATGTAAGGTGTACTAGGTCCACTATATTATTAAATAAAACCCACTATGGTAGTTAGATATAATAAATAGGTAATTAGATATAATAAATGTAAGAGGACTTCTTAGAAGGTTCTACTTCTAGAAGATTCCTCCTCTAGAATGTTCTAGGTGATGGTAGCACTATATAAAGGGGTTCAAGCAATGTAATGAGACATGAAGAGAATTATTGTATTGCGAGTTGTAGCTCAATAGGAGGATGTCTACTCAAAGAAGCAAGTGAACAAAAGAGGATCTCTTCCATAATAGGATCCATTGTACGGTGTTGCCCTACGTCAACAGTTTTATAGTAATAAAGGAGATTTTTCATATTGTTCTTGTATATCTGTTGTGGTGTTTTTGTATTTAGTATTTGGTTATTAACAAGCACTTGTTAAGTACCTATACAAGATCTGCAAATATAATTCAATAATACCAAGAATAAACCATAAACCATTCATCATAACATGAACACAAGAAATAGAGAAAACCCTTGAGGTAGGGTAACACCATATATTAATCCTTATGGAAGGATAAAACTCCTCAAGCAAT
>ML789986.1:67717-96078 GCA_009831015.1 Picea engelmannii | reverse complement strand
CTTTATCCTTATTTTCTCCATGAGACCACTTGTCTAACAATATTTTTTCAAATTCTCCATTGGAGAGTGTCATCATCTCCTTATAATCAAGTGATTTCCACCAAATGGCAGCATCACCTTGCAATTTGAGATCTACCCAATGGAGCCAATTCTCTTCCCATGCTGACTTTCTTTCTTTAATGAATGATTCAATACTAGGGTCATCACATTTCCCTGTAAAATGCATCTTGCGGACTCCGTTTCGACTGATATTTTTTTTGAAATTGGGTGAAATTGTGAGAGGAACTCAGATATGTAATTTTTTTGGGAAGATTCAGCCTCCATCTACTACAGAAATAAATAAATAAATAATGTCGTCGTCCGAGGAAAAAACCCTGAAAAATTACAGATTTTAAAACTTCAATATCTTAACTTTCCGGACTCCGTTTCGGACGATTTATTTTTTCAAATTGGGTGTTTTTCTGAGAGGAACTCAGATATACAACCTATTTCTACAAATTTTGCATACAAATATACCAAAAATTTATGAAATGTCGTGGCCCTCTTTTTTCTTCTCCGAAAAGGTTTTTGCAAAAACAAAAAATATTTTCCCACAATGTCTGCCAAGAAAAGTTCTTTGATACCACTTGTTAAGTAACTATACTAGATATGCAAATATAATTCAATAATACCAAGAATAAACCATAAACCATTCATCATAACATGAACATAAGAAATAGAGAAAACCCTTGAGGTAGGGTAACACCATATATTAATCCTTATGGAAGGATAAAACTCCTCAAGCAATCCTTGCTTGTACAATCACAATATTATTCACTATGTTTCATTACATTGCCTAAATTTCTTTATATAGCTCTCTCTATCTCCTAGGAACCTTCTAGACAGCCTTCTCACATTTATTACATCCAACTATCATAGTGGGCCTTTATTAATATAGTGGACCTAGTCCACCTTACATTGAATGACCACATTCCCATATATTAAATGACTTCCACTAATAACACATAACTACATTCCCATTGGGTACCTCCCTAGGTACCCCATATTACCTCCCTAGGTATACTACAACATCTTTCTCAATTTTTGTTGAAAAGACTGGGTCTAGGGTTTCATGGGGATGAGATGTTGTATGATATTAGGGTCGAATGTTTTCAAATCATCACACGTCCAGGAAAAAACATCTTTAAATTCTTTAAACAATTTTATAAAACCAGATCATTCTTGCTTGGAGCATCTCGTTCCCGGATTAATATTTTGGGGATTGTCCCTTGTTCCTAACTTAACCATCTCATAAATCAAAGAAGAACTATTTGTTTTACAATTAACTGACCCTCTAAATTTATCATGCAAGTCATAAAACTTCTCTAGTCTTACAACAGATCTGGGGATAACGTTTACCAGATCAGATGTCGATTCGGGAGATCTAGGATCTAATATTACCATGAAGTTTTGAAGGTTCTCATCATGAGTGCCTTCATCAATGACCGAACCTTGGAAGGTGTCTTCCATATGCAGGAAGTTGATGATCTGTTGGTCATCATCGAACACTCTCCAATTGGTGATTTTATCTAGGATTGATGGCCTGAACAAAAATTCAATCAAAAACACATTAAGAGAAAGGCCTTCTGCGAGAAATAGTTTAGAAGCAACATTGGAGAATAAATCGACCTCTGAATTACTTAGTCTAGGAATGGAATTTATGTTAAATGCTGAAAATTTTTGCATCAAACTCCATACCTCAGTTTGGTAGCTTTTCAGATGTGGTGATAAGTAATGTATGGAGTTTCTTACCTGCCTAACCACAATTTTTGAATCACCAAATCCCATTAAATTTTGCACGTCCATATACAAAGCTTTACTAAGTCCTTGTAGAAGTGCTTCATACTCGACGGTGTTATTAGTGCACTCAAACTCTAGTCGGCAAGCAATAAAAGTATTATTACCTACAGGATCAATGAGTACACAACGTGCACCTGATCCTCCTTTGGATTTGGATCCATCAAAGTACAACGACCAGATTTGGGCTTCGTCAACTGTGCTCAACATACTTGGCAAATTCAATGTCTGAGTATAGGTCGTAACTTTCGATTGCTGCCCAGGATCAGTAACAGAAGCAATTTCAGTCATGAAATTACCAAAGAAGGTATTCATTCCCTACGTTTCAAATGAGTTTACCGATGTAACAAAAGGTTCATTTGTATCATTTATATATGTTACAATATGCTTCATATAACGTTATTTGTTTATCCTGATTCTATTGGGTTGTCCATCTTCTGGCAGCCACAAATGAGACCAATCTATAGCAAAGTAACCATGTAGCTACTCGGACCAGTCCCTTCTTAAAAAAAAACCATAGACTTCAGGGATATCAACAATGATAATGTCAATTATCTGATGAACCTTAGGATTGGAAGATAATCTAACCAGATCATTCTTTAGCTCACCAATTACCTTAACATTTGTTCGATCAAGATGAATGATTTTGAGATCAGAAGGTTTAACTTTTGCGTTAATTTGCTGACAAACAGATAGAGGCATCACGTTCGATGATGCATCGGAATCGACCATGCAGATATGTACTTTCCTATTGAAAATTTCAAAGGTTAATAAAAAGGGTGGGACATTTTTCTGGGTGTTAACAATGGAATTCTGATGATTTTTAGTTGTTGTCCCTAAAGCAGTTTTATCGACATTTGCTACAGTTTTTTCAGCTAGATCCTTTTTATCTGGAAGTTCAGATATCATTTTAGTTGGGATATTTTTTGTTTTTTTTGAACTAGTTTATGCATTTTTCTTGCTGCTAGGATCGCTATTTTTACTGTTTTCATCCATACTTTGAAGCATTTTTTGTAAAATAAGGGGAAATTTCAGCAGCTCAAAAACAAAAACTTTATCCCTTAGTTTTTTTAGATCTTCAATTAAATCGTATTCTAAAGAAGGGGTTACTAGACTTTGTTAAATTTCAGTTTTCTTTGACTGTTTTGGGAACACATTATTACTCACTTCAAAAGAAGGTTTGTTTTGTGTTTTGCTTCTTGTATTGTAGGGGTGAACAGTTTCAAATTTTTTTTGGAAGATATTGTCTGAGAAGTGACTGAAGATGTTGGGAGATGATTACTCCTCTTCCGATACTTTTTCCTCAACTATGTCTTCATAACTTTCAGGAGGGACAAAAGCAGAATTATCATGTGCTTCTAAGATGGTTTGCAAAGCGTACTGTAAGATTTCAAAATTTAGACCTTCAGTGGTCGGGTTTGGTCAGTTGGGAGGAAAAGGCATTATGAAAGGAGGTTTAAAAATTTCTTTGCTTGTGAATGCCTCCTCGACTGATCTCTTCAAGTCAACAACCTAGTTGGACAGTTTTTGGAAATCTTTCTGCAAGATTTCTAAGTCTAAAATTTCTGGTTGATTTTTAGTTTGAGGAGGCCTAGTAAGGATTTCTATTTTCTTTTTAGAGGATGAAGTTGTTTCAACTTCACTATTGAGATTGTCTTTTAAGATTAATATATCCTTTTCAAATTGGATTACTTCCTCAAAGGCTTCTAAAAGTGTGTTCTTTTTAGACCTTTTGACCCAAATTTCTATGTTATTATGTAGAGCCTTAGTGTAATATGCAACAATTAGGCTTTCAACGAGCATTGAATCTGTAGGGATTTTATTTTTTAATTTAAGATATATTTGGTTAAAATCTTTCATTTTTTCCTTAGGATTCATTTTTAAGCTGGAGAGTTCCATAACCAAGATTTCCAAAGATTTATCATCCTTGATTTTTTCCAAAAAACAAGTTTCAAACTTGTCCCAAGAAACAATGGTTTGGGGTTGTTAAGAAAAATATCATTATAAGGAAACAATCTCCATGCCACATCCTCGTGTTCAACACTCCTAAGTATAATGGCCAACATAATTTTTTTGATGTGATATTCAGTGGATTGTTTGGAATCTGGATCAAATTTGGGTAACCATTTCTTTGGATGTTTTGGTAATGGGTGTTGAGGTCTATGTACAACCATGACATCTTGATCGAGCCAAGCTATGGCGGTATTGTTTTGGTTTTCCATGGGCGTTGGTTGTATCGAAGGCTATGATGGTCCTGATGAGGAGATCCCTTTGTCTGAAGACTCTCCTCCGGAAAAGGATGGAGATGACTCAGGTGGGGAAGGTGGAATACCATATCCCCTGGATCCAAGGATAGTTGTTTCGGTAGGATTGGTAGTATGTTCACCTAATGGATTTTGGAGCAGACCAATGTCTTGAAGTTTTTCTTGGATATTAGAGAAATCAAGGGGTTGATTAAGAGGCCTACCAGGTTCTCTGATACGGGCTAAGGCACTATGTGCTCTTATGAGTGACTGGCGAACAATTTCTTGGGCATCAGCCCCTTAAGGAACTCATGTCACTAGTTCAACGAGAAGCTCAGGGTTATCATTTGAGGTAGTTGTTGTTTCAAATGTAACGTCGTTGTTTGAGCGACTAAGCGTTATGAAAAAGGAGCGAGTGTGTGGGGGAGGAGTCTTGCGACTTCCACGTGCCATCAATTGAATTCGAGCCCTCCTTCTAGCGCCATTTGTTGATGGCCGTAAGTAACACACCGTCAACTGGGAGAATAGATCCAAACCGGGGTTGTCTAATTAACCCAAGACGTTTGGTGTAATCTATTCTGACGGGTTTAATGGCTCTGTTAGCCAACTAGGGTCCTAAAACAAAGAAAATAAAAAAAACTACTCTAAAACTAAAACTATAATACTATATACTTTAATCTAGTTATTTACAAGTATTTCCAGAAATATAAATATGCAATTATAAATAGAGTATTTACAAATTGCAAGTTTTTGGTGAATGCCTTGCGAAATCAATGTTTGGTTATTGTTTTTGAAAGTAGATAAAGAAAGCACATATTTTTATATTTTCTGTTTTATAATCTAAGATCTAAGAACTTAAAAAAATACTAACAAAACATGATTTCAAACAAGGATAGAGTAATGGTCACAACCAATTTAAATTGTCTTGTTTCGCTAATAAATAAACTAATAATAGAAATTAAATGTGAATAAATCTAACTTGAGATTAGTTTCATACTATGTCTATGTCTCTGTGCGATCCAAACCTCCAGCTATCCTGCCTTTGAGAGAAATCTATGACAGGCTTGTACTAATGTCTCCTGAATAAACTCAAGGTGATTTTTGCCAGCTAGGATATAACAACAGAGTAGCAAAAATGTAGATCCAGTGACGTTGTGATTTTGAATTATTACAGTAAAAGAAATTTCAATGTGAAACATTCATTGGATACATCAACTAAACATCAAGCATAAATCATGATATTAAAGTTGAAATAAGGATCACATATATAATATATGAAACAACAAGTTATAGAAAAAAAAAATCATTGAATGAGATGAAAAATCACATGCTAATGAGACTAAAGCTGCATAACATATCAATCTTCCATAATATAAAAGGAAAAACATAAATGGAATAGTGTCACCCTGGTCTAAAGCCTAAATGTGAACCACTTGTCCATAAAGTCTTGGGAATTTACATGTCCATAAAGTGTTCCAGTAAAAGATGCCTTTCACTAATAAAGTGAGCAGTATTTAAAGTAACCTGGGATCCACATACTCATATCTCACAGGATAGAGAGATCTCCCAAAATCAAGTAATATTACAAAAATAGTGGATTGGAAACCACTTACAATAGAGTTGGTTTATCCAAAAATAAATCAAAGTTTTTCTAAGACGCAAGGAAAAAGAAACTACTAATCATTATAATCGAAAATATTTACTCCAAATAATCAGCAGCTTAATCTCCCATTTCCTAATAAAAGCAAAAACAATTCGATAAATTAGAATAAACAATTACTAATAACTATTTTTTTATTTAAAAGAGACTTGGCCAGTCAGTCTTAATTTTAGTAAATGAAATCAAAAATACAAATCTACTTATTTTGAATTAGATAACATAAATAAACTAAAAGGAAAATAAATTTGTTTACAATTAAAAGTTAACTAAAGAGGGGTCGGAGAGATCAGAGTTTATTATTGCCTTGACACTAGTTGCATTCTTGATGACTATGTTTCTGGATGTCTTGATACATTTAGTCTTCCTCTCTGCATTCACCTTGAGATCAAAGTTTTCTTGCTTTAACAACTCATTATGAGAAGTAAGAGTTTTAATTCAGGCCTGTAAGAGAGGAATGTCGATGTAATAACGCTCAACCCAATTGAAATAGTCATCATGGTGAACCGGGGAGGTGGTAGGTGTTAGCCTTTTAGCTCGAGAGGTACTCTGCATGTTTTGTCTTGTATGCGGATATTACCTTAATGTTTACACTACCAGGCACTTAACTTTGTAATAGTTTTTATAAAGTTGTTTAAGTGGTTCTTTTATTAAAGTGACATTTTAATAAAGTATACCTTCTATTTTTAAAGTGACTTTATTTTCATAAAGCACTTATGTAATAAAGTGAAATTCACTTTAATTTTAAATGAAACATTTTGGAGGGAATGAATCATGACCCTTGATCTTGGAAAAGGCAATATCTAATCTTGGCCTTTGGATCTAGGGTTGAGGAAGGTGGAAAGACACTTTTGGCGGGAAAATGTCATTTTCAGATTATAAAAGAATGCATTGGGTAGTGTGCAAGACATGTCAAATTTCGAGAGAGGACATCGGGAGGAGAGTTAGAGAGATTTTCTGAGTATGCTTGAGAGAGGAAAGTGAGCAGCAAAGACGACACATTTTTCGAGGAAAGTGGGCACGATTCCTGAGAAAACATTTTCTCTGAATTTTTGGCCGAATTTTTTTTCTGCTGTGGGATGTCGTACTGTACGGATCTGTACAGTCCATATATCCCATACGATTTAGTATAGTTTGTACAACAGTATGAAATTGGCATGAAAATCGAGGCAATTTTGGGCACGGTTTTCAAGGCAATTTTCATATTTTCGGTGGCTATTTTTGGGTCATACAGAATAGTCTGTATAGTGAACTCTGGGCATAGAAAATGAGGTATGGAAGAGGCGGGACAATGATACGATTTTGGCACAAAAAACGAGGCAGATTTTTGTGGGACAGATTTGGTGCTGTGAGGTATTTTCCTTGGATGGAAATGTTGTTTTGCTGTTGATATGTACTTTCCTGAAGCTGAATAATAAATCTCTCTATCTCTTGTTGGGTTTCCTCACATTGGGGTTTTCCCCGACATTTGCCTAAATTTTTGTGTGTTATGGGTTGTTGTCCACTATGTATTTCCGCTGCATATTTTTCTTAGCAATGTGTATTTCTGCTTATGGAAATTTTTGAATGTGGGTTTTATGCATTTCTGAAATTTATGAAGACAGTTATCTCTAGGTTGCTAAGTGTTTGATAGAATATTAGCTTGCTGATTTTTGTCATTAAAAATCTACATGGTATCAGAGTTTTGTCTCTAGCAGTGGGCAGTGTGATATTTGGGCAAAAGGGTGTGATTGTTTTCCTTGAGTTGTGATAGGGAATATGGATACAAGCATTAGATATGAGGATCGGTTGGATGACATTTCCAACTACTTGCAGTGGAAGGTTCGTTTGTTAGTCGTTTTCAAGGAGAACAAGATCTATAGCTATGTCAACTATGTTGTAGCAGCTCCCGCAACAGATCCTATTGCTTTGGACTTGCATGAGACCAAGGAAGCCAAAGCTTAGAGGATTATTCTAGATGGGGTGAAGGATCACCTTATCCCACACTTGGCTGAGAAAAAGACTGCCAAGGAGATGTGGGATGCACTTAAGAACTTGTACGAGGCGAAGAACGAGAATCGAAAGATGACCTTGAGGGCTAAGTTGCATGATACCAAGATGGGTAAGGAGGAGAGTGTCTCTTCTTATCTTACCTGGGTGGCTCAAGTTAAATATGAGCTGGAAGTTGTTGGAGAGGTCATTTCGGATTCTGAGTTGGTGAGGATAGCCTTAAATGGCTTCACCAAAGATTGGGAAGTCTTCGTGAAGTGTGTAGTGGGTCGTGAGCATCTACCATATTGGATTAGACTATGGGATGATTTCACTCAGGAGGAGATCTGAGAAAGATCTCAGAGCAATGATCAGAAGATAGACAGAGCTGATGAGAATGTTGCTCTTGTGGAAAAGAGCAAGAAGAAAGGAAGTCCCAGAAGGGACTTGAGTAAAGTCAGATGCTATTTTTGTAACCAGTTGGGGCACCTTACCTCTCATTGTCCTGAGAGGAAGAAGAAGAAGAAGGAGTCAGAGGGGCTTGAGACAACTGCTACAGCAACCACATAGGACTTTTCTTCAAAGTTCAATAGGGAATTTTCTTTGGTTACCCTAGTTTCCAGTGTCGACAATGGAGGATTTGAAGGTGATGTCAGATGGATTGTGGATAGTGGAGCCTTTAACCACATGATGAGAATCTGGTGAGTATTCCCAGACTTCACAGAGATTGGTCCTGGACGACAGGTGGTAAATGAAGGTGGTATCACGAGATTTGTACGTGGAGTTGGGAATGTTAGATTCCAACTCGAGTTTGGGGGACTCTTGGAGATTGATGGAGTTATCTTTGTTCCAGGGTTGAGTGTGAACTTTCTCTCAGTCTCAGCCTTGCAAGATGTAGGATATTGTGTATTGTTCAAGAGGGAACATGTCTTTATCTACAAAGAGGGAGTGGACCCGGTAGAGCTGCAACTGATCGGTAACCGAGTGGATAGGTTGTATATGTTGAAAGGACAACCTATGATGTATGATTCAACGTCGGATGAGGAGCATGAGGAGGCTTCTAAGACTACGATGGCGCCAAGGTATCAGTCTTTCATTCTGAGAGAAGAGAGCGAGTCTCTTCTGAGCACTGGCAGAAGGCTTAGCCATGTTGATTGGACCGATAGTCAAGATGAAGTGAGCTTGGGGTTCCAAGAGGTTTCCAGGAGAAGATATTCTAGTTCAAATTATGTGCAGGTGTTGCAGATGGCTCCAGGTTCAGAGGGAGCTCCTACAAAGCACAGTGTGATGGGACCATATGATGGAGATGGCAACAAGTACATCCCTTGCTAAGAGGGAGTGTTATCTTTTTAGCTCGGGAGGTACTCCGCATGTTTTGTCTTGTATGCAAATGTTACCTTAATGTTTACACTACCAGACACTTAACTTTGTAATAGTTTTTATAAAGTTGTTTAAGTGGTTCTTTTATTAAAGTGACTTTTTAATAAAGTGTACCTTCTATTTTTAAAGTGACTTTATTTTCATAAAGCACTTATGTAATAAAGTGAAATTCACTTTAATTTTAAATGAGACATTTTGGAGGGAATGAATCATGACCCTTGATCTTGGAAAAGACAAGATCTAATCTTGGCCTTTGGATCTAGGGTTGAGGAAGGTGAAAATACACTTTTGGGGGGGAAATGTCATTTTCAAATTATAAAAGAATGCATTGGGTAGTGTGCAAGACATGTCGAATGTCGAGAGAGGACATCGGAAGGAGAGTTAGAGAGATTTTATGAGTATGCTTGAGAGAGGAAAGTGAGCAACAAAGAGGGCACATTTTTCAAGGAAAGTGGACACAATTCTCGAGAAACAATTTTCTATGAATTTTTGGCCGAAATTTTTTTTCTGATGTGGGAGGCCATACTATACGGATCCGTAAAGTCCGTATGATTTCGTACAGTCCGTACAACCATACAGATTTGGCATGAAAATCGAGGCAATTTTGGGCATGGTTTTCAAGGCAATTTTTAGATTTTCGGTGGTTGTTTTTGGGCCGTATGGAACAGTCCATACAATGGACTATGGGCATGGAAAATGAGGTACGAAAGAGGCAGGACAACGGTACGGTTTTGGCATGAAAAACAAGGCAACTTTTTGTGAGACAAATTTGGTGTTGTGAGGTATTTTCTTTGGATGGAAATGTTGTTTTTCTGCTGATATGTACTTTCCTGAAGATGAATAATAAATCTCTCTCTCTCTCTCGCTGGGTTTCCCCACATTGGGGTTTTCCCTGGCATTTGCCTAAATTTCTGCGTGTTATGGGTTGTTGTCCATTGTGTATTTCCACTGCATATTTTGCTTAGCAATGTGTATTTCTGCTTATGGAAATTTTTTAATGTGGGTTTTATGCATTTCTGAAATTTATGAAGACAATTATCTCTAGGTTGCTAAGTGTTTGATGGAATATTAGCTTGTTGATTTTTGTCATTAAAAATCTACAGTAGGTCGATGAAAAACACATTCGACCACGGGTGGACCAGTCTTATCTGATTTTTTCTTCAGATCTTTCCTAATATCGAAGAACCCTTCTTTGCCTTTAAGGCATGGTGGAAAATTTGTCACGAAATCATAAGGTTCAGTATGAATGGTAACCTCCCTCATGGAACCCTACAATTATGGATCTTCCCGAACTAGAAAATCCTTTATTTCAGGATCCAAACCCTCATCGATCTCGATTGGATCGATCAAGCTCATATGAGTAACATTTCGGTTCCTTATTTTCCTAGAGATTAGGTGACCCACTTTCTTGTTCTTGAAAGCCAAATCTGTGCACTGTGGTTTTGTTCCTTTACAAAGTTTCTTGGCATCTGATTTAACAATAACATTCAGGCTAGCATCATCCATAAGAATAAGAGGATCATTTCCATTCAATTCATCAGTCTCTTGCTCTAGAAATATGGTAGGTGAAATCTTACATGGTGATCCTTTGACTTGAGGGGTTTTGTCAGTAAACTTTGGTCCACTCATTAAATTACCGAACTGGTCTTCAACCACTAGCATGTCTAAGTTAGGGTTTTTTGTTAAAAGAGGGTTTGTTGTAGTATCAACCTAGGTGAAACCATTCCTCATTAAAAAGACTTCCCAACTATCACCTATGGTTGAGAGGTGGTACATCAACAATATCTTAACCAATCTATGATGGAACAGGCTTGAATCGACACCCTGTCATTTATATCATTTGGACATCTTATAGAGACTTCTCAACAAGTAAAAGGGTATATGTAACTTGAAACCTATAAAATTCATCAGCAAACAGATATGGTAGAGGAAGAGTAGTCTGTATCAACCTTCACATGTCACAAATTGCTTGATAATTAACAATAAACTATGTCATCTAGGTTTTACCAAGGAGATAGGAATACCTTTTACACAACAACTGATCTTTCAGGATGTCATAAACAGACTCCACGGGACTTATTCAATTTGGGCATTTTTGAACCACATTTTACCCTTTGATGGAAGCCTTATTTCTTTGCTCACGAACTCTGAGGTCAATTCTAACTGTGTGTCTCCAATTTTAGCTCTGCAACCATTGAAGGTTTGCGCAAAGGATTTTTCCACCTAAAGATTATAACCCTCAAATTTCTTAAGGAATATATCCCAGCCATGATGTTTTAGGTCCTCAATCGCATCATCATGAGAAAGTAAGGCCTGGCATCCGTTCAGCTCCAAGCGAACGAAATGCGGCATGACAACTATAACCATAATGAAACATATATTAATCTGAATATTTTTAGGTTCGAATCGCACGAGGAGCATAAACAAGTCCGAATGGAGGCTATAAGCATGAAAATAACAGAGCTTGAGGGTTATCATAACTCGAAAAATAGGAATGAAAACCAGAAGGTTCATCGTATTCACTACCATATCTTGTGATGAGTGCCATAAATACATAGTACGAAAATCCTATGGAGGTAATGAATAGCTCATTAATATGTTAAGCCAAGAAGGTGATGTGAGGACGCGAGTACAATAGGCATGTATTCATTTGTATGATTGTTGGTACGACCATTGAATTCGAGAGGACTATCAAAAATATCATTGGCTCTTCCCAAATCGAAAATAAACTATCAAACCATATAACAACCATATTAAAACCAAAACATCGAAAATAGGTCACTCAACCATTAGATTTGGATTTCAATTAAATATGGGTAACCTTTTAAAAAAAATGTTTCTAATGTACAAAAAAATCTAACACCAAGCTAAGTTTTATGTTTAATTCATGCTTACAGTCATGAATTAAACATAAAACAAAAACGAAAATGCAAACAACAAGAAATTAATAAAGGTATCTTTTAATCAAGTAATCATCTCAAAACTCTAAAAAATGTTTACAAATTTGAGGTGATGGCAACTACGAAAAAAATGCAATTTCTTCCGATCATGTTAACTATCAAAATCATGTGTGGCTTCCAACACGTCGCTAGTTGGCGTGATTAATGTGATGTCCCATCAATCGTTCTTGGTATTCAATTTTGATAGCTGTCATCAATTGGTGCCTATTTGTTGTACCCACCATTTCTATTGTTTACTCCTTTTAGTGACTATTGGTCCTTTCTCCATTGCACTAATGTTTCTGAGTGCACATGAATGTTCTATTTCTGGTGTGTTGCCCCTCTTTTAATTGTTTGTTATCTTTTGATGTTTGGCGCGGTAACCCCTCTATTGTTGCACGCAGTTCTTTGTGCGTGTGTGTTTTTTTTAAGTGATAGAAGGTCGATTGTCCCTATACAGCTTCAGTCGACTCCCATTGATCAATCCTCTGATTCTTTTTCCTCCCAAGTCCTTCAACTGTATAGCTCCCCCACCTATGACAGTATTTACTTCATATGGTCCTAACCAATGCATTCTGATTTTTCCTGGGTGTTGAAGAGATTTATTGTCCTACACCTAGACTAGTTCTCCCTCCTTGAAGTTTTTCCTCTTGATATGTCTATCATGCCAATCTTTTTCCCTTTCTTTTTGTACCTCTTGGTGAAACCCTACTAGAATCCTATCTTCTTCCATGATCATCAACTGACTTAACCTTTCTTGAACTACACCTCACTCTATCATGTTTGTAATTGCTGCTACATGCAGACTAGGTACCAGAAACTCTAATGGCACCACTGCTTCTTCTCCATACACCAATTTGAATGGTGTCTACCCTATCAATTTTTTTCATGTGGTCCTATATGCCCACATTACTATTGGTATATTCAAGTCCCAGTCATCCCTATCGATGTTGTAAATCTTCGTCAGTGCATTCTCGAGGATCTTATTAAACGCTTTCACTATTCCATTTGCTTGAGGATGATATGGTGTACTCTTTTTATGATAAACTTCAAACTCCTCAGTCATCGCCCTAATAGTGTTGTTAATGAAGTGAGTTCCTTGGTCACTCATCAAAATCCTTGGGAAACCAAATCTAGTGATCACTTGCTCAAACAAGAAGTGTGTTATTGTCTCTGTGCTACAATATTTTACTAGTGTTGCTTCTGCCCATCTTTTTGAGTACTCTGTCGTAGTAATAATGTACCTCGCTCCTGACCTTTTTGTTGGCGGGTTAATTGGTCCCACAAAATCTATTGCCTATTTGTCGAATACCTGCAAGGTTACTTGTGGTCTCAGGGGCATCTCGTCCCGTCTATTCGGTTTACCAAACCTCTGACATACATCACATCTCTGGCAGTAGTCCTTTGAGTCTCTGTGAACAATCGGTCACCATAGTCCTACGCGCAATACCTTTTGCGCGGTAGATTTTTCTGCATAATGTCCTCCTGTTATTCTCTCATGGGCTTCTGCTAAAATCCTATGTCTTTCATGTTCTAGCACACATCTTCTTAAGTTGTTGTTTGCACCCATTTTGTATAAGTGTCTTGCAATCAAGTGATAGTTTGCAGACCTGACTACCAAATTTTTCTTTTGCACAATGTTGAATTCTTATGGCACACTCCCTGTACTCAAGTATTGAATGATGTCTACGAAGTATTCATAAAGTACTTGGACTGAAAATAGTGTGCATCATGGAAGTTGTCTTCTAGATTCGTAGGTTTCTCTCCATTAGTGATCCTCGACAGGTGATCAGGTTCTGCATTCAACTTCCCTGGTTTTACTATCACTTCAAAGTCAAATTCTTGGAACAACAATAACCATCTACAAATTCTTCCCCCCAACACTGGCTTGTTGACGAGGTATTTGAGAGCTGAATGGTCTGTAAACATCCTGAAATGTTTTCCCAGTAAGTAGTTTATGAACTTTTGAAGCACATAGACCATAGCTAAGCCTTCTCTCTCAGTGGTATTGTGATTCTGCTTCGATTCTGACAGTTTTCTTCTAGTAAATGCTATAGGATGGTCCAATTCTCTTGATCTTGGCTGTGCCAGAATAGAGCCAAGTGCTATGGCCGATGCATCTAAGTGAAAAGTGGTATATATCTATGTAAGCTTGTAGAGGCAAAGTGTGTGAGTGAATGAGTGAGTGTGTAAGCATGGTATGGCTCATGTAATATATCCCTTGAATGATAAATAAACCAAATATCATTTTCTCATGGATGTATCCCTATATAGGGTTTTACCACTTAAAATTGTTGTGTTAATTTGTGTGATTGTTATTGTTTTTGTGTTGTAATTTGTGCCATTTAAATCCGGCTAATTTATGTTTTTGCTGCACAACAAATATAACACTTAGATTTATAATGAAGAAATCTCCTACTAAAAATAAAACTAAGATGAATATTTAATGATTAAAAAACATCATATTTTTAAAATGGAATGTAAAAAGACCATATTTTTAAAATGAAGTGTACCATCTTATCATCATATGAAACATATATTGATATCCATTCTCACCACGAAAAAAAACTCTCCATACATTCAATTGCCCAATAACTCCCCTTCATGTAACTCCTTACATGTAACTCTTTTCAATATCATTAATCCTACATAACCACTTATAAAAAATACAACTCTTCTCAATTTCATTAATGGTTATGTTATTATTTTCTTATCCTTATCACTACCTAAATAACACATTTTCTTATAACTCCATACATTTAATTCTTCTTAATTTCATTTAATCCCACATAACCATTTGTTCCTTATTGTCTTGTAATTCTTATCACCTCCCTTTCATAACCTGCACATTGCATGCACTCATTAACATACCCATTATTAGTATCAACTCTAATGGTTAATACATAAATTGCAGGACCGCATGAATGCCACGCACACAATGTTGCACTAACAGGGAGAAGCTATATTCTATATGCAAAATGTCATCTCCCAGGTAGAGATGAAACATTACAGAACTGAGGCAGAAAATTCGCCAAGGAACTTATTGAAAACAGTTGCATTTCACATACATCAAATATCATACCTATGCAAAATATCAACTCCCACATAGCGAAGAAATATGAAAGAACAATGGAAATAGCATACTTTCTCTTCACAAACTATGAAAAACATTCTTAATCAATCTGTCAAAGATGGCTTCTATTAAAGAGGGATCAGCAAGCAAAACTTCAGAGGCACTAACATTTGCGTTTTCACAGAGAGGAAATTTTATTAATCAGCATACAAATAAACCATTGATCAGGATACAATAATTATATATACTCATTCAGAGCTTATTGGAAACTGCCATTAACTGATGCAGAAGATTAGCTTTCCAAAACTTCAGATGTCATCGTTGCAATGGAATMRAGCCAACAAACTTGACATGGACTTCCTGAGGCAACAAATGYTACTTAATTTCGAGTTCCTTGAAAATTTTCTTCATCTCTAACAGAAGATCAGAYCTTCGGCTTCTTTTCTCACTCATGTTCTGATGGTTTATTGTGTGTCGGACATACAAGGTCATTTTCATTGTATTCATGTCTTGTATATCTTGCACGACCAAGGTATGCCTTGGTTGCCAGTGCTGTGGCTTGCTTTCGAGATATCTGCAGAGAAGAAAAGAGACAACGAATTATATATTATTAAAAGAAAAAATTCATGGGTCCAGCCAGAAAAAGCTATGCTTGTCAATGTGGTTCTGGGATCTTGATTGATTGAACAGACTTTTGTACTTCAAAGTTCATACAGTCATCAGCATTTTAACAGAAATATGATGAATACACAACGCATAAACTTTAATTGATCTATTGAGACCAAATCACTTATTTGATATATTTACACTAAATCAAACCATTTGGGCATGTGGAACAAAGATACCAACAATTCAAAACTAAAAGAAATGAAGGATTAAAATAGTTACTTTGCTATCCTCTCTTCGAGTGCCCGGATCTTTTCCTTTGATGTAGAAACATCCACAGTGAACTCTACAGAATCACCCATCTCTGGACTGCGATGAAAATTGCTAATGGGTTTTGTAGCAAGTGCTGAGTTTGGATAGTATATTTTTCCATCGTTATCTTGCAGGAAAACTGTTGTGAGAATGTTGATTTCTTCCACAATCATCTGCAACGAGATGCAGCACTCATTAGCAGCAACCAACTTCAGGAGGATAAGTTTCTTTGCAGCATGGCCATACAGACTAAATGATTTTGGCAAACCAAATAGTGACAATGGCACAGACAGAAGAACAAAATGAAACAATGTTGACTATTCTGCATTCTTCCCTTACCTCAACACCATCTACAACGCATCGATCACCAACATCAAAGGGGTGCATAACAAACACAAACACAATGTCTTCAAAAACTGTTTTGCAGGTATTCCCGAATATCAAACCCGCTAATGCCAGAAAAGGTGAAACCCGTAAAATATCATAGATTGTTGCAATCCCCACAACATTTAAGAGGACAATTATTATGAGTACAATGACAATTGCATTAACAATTTTGTGCAGCTGTTTTACAGCAGTTTTGGTGCCATTCAAAGAATGGACCAGCGATTTCCTTTCTTGATAAACATTCACCTGAACAATAAACCTAATTGTGAGAGGTCTAATAGTTATTGAAATTGTAGCAATCCCAGTTCTAAACTAAAAACAGAAGACTAGTTTATTATATCTTTAATCTAGTTAATTCGGCCCTGGAAGCTCTACAGAARATAATGCARTGCTTAGAGCAACATGAAGCATACATTACAAAGGMAAAAAAATATATATGAACGGASTTAAAAGTRCATACCACCCAGTTCTTCAGAGMGGATTTTTCGATCTGGCCASTGTCAATTGCTCCTTCAAATTGGGGAAAGACTGATTCCACCTCKCTTTTCTTCAAGAAMGTMAGAAGGTCTTCTTCCTYTATATACCTGCAAGATTCGGAATCCCATTAKWACGAAACCAATATTCTTAGTKCTCAACAGAAAAACAACAAATAGATCATAAGTATGCAAGAAGAAGAAAACTTTGAYGTATACMCTAACTTGGCCCCTGGCTTAGCAACATTTTTGAAAATACTCTTTGCTGCWGCTTTTGCTTGCAKTTTACTTGTAATCTCTGTATGATGACGATGTTCCGACTCATCAATTGTATTAGAAATAGTAGAAATTCTAGAATGCTTAATGACTTTCATCAATCTCTTCATATTGCAGGCAGAGACATTCTTCTGTTTCAACTTGTGGAGCTTTTCAACGTCAATGTCATAGGCGGGTACTTCTTCCTTACTCCCAGCACCGCCTTTCCTCTTCCTCACACCTATATTCCTGAACCTCATCTGACCTCCTCCTATGGGCATCTTGTCATCAACAGTAATGGACTTGTGGAACTTCCTATCATCCCTTAGGTTCTCCTGATTCTCCATTCCAGGAGGCCCTGAGAGTGTCCATAATACATATTGGTTGAAGATGGACTCCTGGATTCTGTCAAAGAAAGTATGGACATGAAAAGTGGAAGCCGTCAGCTTCACCAACAAAATCTTAAAAATCCATATGACTGCAGCAACAAAGAAGGCGGCCAATAGCCTGGTCACATAGGCCAACACCTTATGGTTCTTGGTGGAGTGCTCAATTTGGAGATCAACTAGTAGATTCCACGCCAGATTAAGCAGGACAAGCCAAATACAGTTCTGCACACTCATCCTGAATCCATAGACGAAGTAAAGAACCCTCTTCCTGAGAATGAAGTTTCTTTCGATCAGGAAGACGAGAATACTAATGAACCAACCTGAAACCAACCTTCCACAGAAGATAACCAATACCATCAAACACCATTTCCAAGCCTCCAATCCCAAGATCATGCGATCCTCAAGGGGGCTCACTGTCAATCTCGAAATCAACATCGACGCCAGCACAATAAATGCAATCCATTCCAACAGTAGGCATATGCTCACTTCATGTTTCATGTACTTATCTGGGAGGTCCTCGTCCTTGAAAATATCGTCTTCTTCTGCAGACAACGTACAAACTCCTTTCATCATTCTCTCTGCCTCTTCTTCTGGGATTATCTGTTTTTGTGGGCTAGAGGAATTATCGCGAGTATGATCAGTCTCCACTTCAATTTCAACTTCACCAGTTTTACGTGTGGGATTATCATCCCAGGCGATCTCAGAAGCATGAGAATCCACGGTCAAGGAATTGGAAGAGCCAACGTTTCCACTCCTTTTGTAAATGTTAGATAGACTCGGCTTTTCCCTGAATTGAGTCGAGCCCAACGAGCCATCTACAGTTGTTGGATCATCGATTCTGACCTCCTTCGACTTCTCGTTTCCAAGATGATCGGCAACACCATCTGTCGACATAGTCTGATTCCTCCGACTGCTGTCGACGATCAAGACGACCTGGTCTGTTCCGTCAGGACTTTCAGGAATGGAATTCAGCACCTTTGGATTGAATTCAGCACCTTTGGATTCCCAGGGTGAGCCATCTTGATTTCGTATTACATAAAAGCTTACTTTGGAGGTGAGAGGCAAGTGCGTACGTTGCGTATCTGCAAAAGTAAGTGCAAAACCGCACATAAGCACCTTACGCACTTGCCTCTCACGTCACATGTTCATCAAAATACGTAGAAAGTAAAATGATGGCATAACTGTTGTTGGGATTATTTAATATCAAAATATGTATAAAGTAAAATGTTGGCATTACTGTTGTTGGGATTATTTAATATCAAAATATGTCGAAAGTAAAATGTTGCCATTCGTTGTTGGGAGTATTTAATTCCCAGTGGATTAGGTGGGAAGGAGATGTGAATGTTGAAATAACTAAGACAATTAAGAGGGGGTGAATGAGTTGTTTCTGTTCTTAAATAATAATAAATCTATTAAATCATTCTTAATTTTTTTTTTCAAGTGACCATCAATATTATACAACATATAGACGATATAAATAATGAGCATCAGTCACACATGATATATACATACAGACAGATTTTCACGAGGAAACCCAAAAAGAGAGAAAATCTCTTCTTCTTCGAAATGATAGGCAGTCTTTTAAGTTATGTACATCATCTATAATTGAGCACCAACTCAATGTGAGGCTACTATCTCTGTTTTACAAGCTCCAACTTGTTTCAGAGCACCAACTCTCTGGTTTCTCTAGCACCCACTAGAAGGAAGCACCAACTCCCTTAATGTTCCAACACCAACTAGATGGAAGCACCAACTTCCAATTACACAAGCCTGTATAATAGAGAACACTTGTTCTCCCTTGCACCACCCTGCCACCCTGGTTTCTCTCGCTGCAACCAAAAGGAAGCTACAACTCCCTGTGTTCAAGCACCCACTTGAACCATTAAGGACAACAATCCTCCCTTGCACCTCCCAACCACCCTGTTACAAATAAATGATTGAATAATCAACAACACAGATAAATCATTTCTTACCACTTCTTCATTGTTATGCAATTCTTCTCTGCTACACTATTCTTTTGCTTTGTTCATACTTGGCTTGACTTGCTGTCTCTTTCTATCTATTCTTTCTCTGTTCTTCTCATGCTTTTTGATATGTGTAACATCTGCTCTCTTCTCCCTTTCTCTTCTGTTCAGGTTCTAGACCTTTTATCAGTGTTTTCTTCACCCTCCGCATACTTTCATTTTACCTTTCTATGATTCAGATTATTTTTTAGTCAAAACAACTAACCATGGACTGTCTCTAAATTTTTTTTTTATGCACACATTCCTCAGCGGTTACACTTCGAATCTTCTGGGGCAAAAGAAAATTGTCTCAGCAATTGAAACGCCGACCAATCAAGAAGCACGAATAAGGTTTACTAACTGATTGGTAACCGATCAATAAACTATGAGATGGAACAGTAGCCCTCCGATCATATTCAAGTTTATCTGCACCATTGGATGAACTTTATTAATCTTGCCTTTAAATCGGGTTTCGACATTTTGACATTCCTGTGGCCAAGTGTCTTGACACTTCATGTCGCGATCTCTGAAACTCTGATACAGATCTTTTCTGCACTGGCTCCTTCCTCTATATGACCATGGTCATGACCAAGTGCTTATGCATAAAGCGCTTTCTGCAGATTCACTTTTTTCTTTTCGGCATTTCGGGATCCCTGTGGTGAAGCTTAGCACCTCTAGCTTCTACCTCCATCTTCCATCGATGTGACCAATGGCTATGACCACGCGCTTATGCATAAAGTGCTTTCGCGATTTCGCATTTTGTGAATTCGACTTTTCGGGATCTCACGAACTTATGACTTTCATTGACCCTGATCGACGGTCCACGATCTCAATGAATCCACGGTCTAGATTTCATCGCGAATTTGCATCTCACGATTTCTTGGATTGAGGTTCTCGTCGCTCAAAGTCGTGATAGACGAAACTTCGAAATGGAGCTCAGATCCACGATCCACGTTCTTTGGCGTATTGACGGTCCAGATCTCATATCGCGATCTCGCATCTCACAAGTTTCCACCCCATGCTTCGTTGACTCCAAGTTACGATAGCCGAGATTACGATCGCTTGCCACATGTCCTATGATTCGACGGTCTAGATCTGATCTTCATTCAACGGCTACGATTGAATCGCGATTTCGGCATTCTTGTTGCATTGTTTCTTGCCTCTCCAAGTCGCGATTCGCGAAACTCCAAGATGGAGCTGAGATCAACGGTCCAGATCTGATCTTGATTTAACGGATGCGATTAAATCGTGACTTCACATATCGCTATTTCGGCATTCTTGTTGCATTGTTTCTTGCCTCTCCAAGTCGTGATTCGTGAAACTCTGAAATGGAGCCGAATCAACGGTCCACATATTTTGGTGTATTGACGGTCAGGATCTTTTCGTGATTTCGCAAGTCTTCATTGTGTGTGCATCAGGATTTCAGTATTTCGTGAACTTGCTTCACCTTGCACTTTTTAAAGATCGTGTAGATTCTCCTGGATCCGACGATGGTCAATCCTCGTGCTTGGATCTAACGCCCAAGATCTATCCTCCATATCTGTGTGCTCTTCTTGTCTACATTGAGATCTGACAGTCATCAGGAGTTCTGAATTGTTGATCCAACGATCACTGTTGTTGCTCCCCCATTGTCACTGCACTGTTGATCATGTTGATCTTTTCCATCGCTATTTTTGCCAACAATCCTCTGCACTATCTCTTATGAGCTTATTTGAATCTTCTCTGCAACGTTACTCATGCCATCTTCATTGTTGTACTTGCCATCAATGACAAGCATGTGTTGTCTGTTAAATATTTGTCAACATTCTCCCCCTTTGGCATTGATGGAAACCACTGTAGCTTTCCTGTAGCATCCTTGAAATCACATCCTACCTGAAATTACTGAAATTACCACACTTTCTCCCCCTTTGACATCAATGTCAAAGAAGAAACACGCTCCCCTTGAGTTATTGCAGTACATACTCCCCCTGTCAACTATGAGCATCTTGGAAATACACCAGATATTCGATAAGTGCTCCCCCTGACTAGGTGAACAGATTAGACACAAGAAATTATAACCCCCAACTTGTGACGAAGATATCCAAAAGGGGTTGCTACTAATGGTTTAGTAAAGATATCAACAGTCTGTTCTGTAGAAGGAATATAATTCAGCTGAACAATTCTGTTTGTAACTTGTTTTCTGAGAAAATGGTACTTTATTGGAATGTGCTTAGTCTTGGAATGAAGAACATGATTCTTGGAGACACTAATGGCATTGGTGTTATCACAGTGAATTGGAATGGGATCAGTGTAGGTTATCTTCAAATCTACAAGAGTTTGTATCATCCATAAAATTTGTGTGCAGCAAGTAGCAGCAGCAATGTATTTTGACTCTGTAGTTGATAATGAAATGGATCCTTGCTTTTTACTAAGCCATGCTACTAATGATTCACCCAGAAAGAATGCTCCTCCACTGGTGCTTTTTCTCTCATCAACACAATTTGCCCAATCTGCATCTAAATAAGCAGTTAACTAAAAATTCTGATTTCTGGGATACCACAAACCATAAGTCATTGTTCCCTTCAAGTATTTGAATATCCTTATGACAGCTACCAAATGACTTTGTTTAGGTGTTAATTGATAATGACCTACCATTCCAATAGTTTGCATTATATCAGTTCGTGATGTTGTGACATACAAAAGACTTCCTATCATAGAGCGATATGACCTTTGATCAACATCAGGTGAGATATCATCTTTACTTAGCTTGCAACCAACCACCATAGGTGTACTAACAGGAGAGGAGTCCTCCATCTGAAATTTCTTTAACATCTCTTTCAAATATTTTTCTTGAGAGATGAATATTCCTGCAGAACTCTATTTTACTTGTAAGCCAAGAAAATATAATAGTTCTCCTATCATGGACATCTCAAATTCTGTTTGCATAGAGTTAGAAAACCACTGGACAAATGTTTCATTAGTACAACAAAAAATAATATCATCTACATAAACCAAAACAACTAGTAAATTATCAACTTCAGACTTAATGTAGAGATTGTTGTCAATAATACATTTCTTGAACCCTTTGTCTTGTAAAAATTTGTCCAGTCTATAATACCAAGTTCATGGTACTTGTTTCAGTCCATATAAGGCCTTCTTCAGCTTGCAAACATGATTATGATTATCTGTCAATGAGAATCCTTCAGGTTGCTACATATAAACTTCTTCTTCTAGATCTCCATTTAGAAATGTTGACTTAACATCCATCTGATAAAATTTAAAGTTCTTATGACATAAATAAGCAAGAAACATTCTGATGGCTTCTAATCTTTCCACTGGTGAAAAAGTTTCATCAAAGTCCTGACCTTGAACTTGTGAATATCCTTTACAGACCAATCTGGATTTATTTCTAAGAACTTGTCTTTTTTCATTCATTTTATTCTTGAACACCCATTTAGAGCCTATTATATTTTTATCTTTAGGTCTAGGGACAAACTCCCAAGTATTTTTCTTCTCAATCTGATCAAGCTCTTCATTCATTGCTCTAATCCAATCATCATCCTGACTGGCTTCATCAAAATTTGTAGGTTCAAGCATAGATAAAAGGGCAACATGGGATTGTTCTAAGTCTTTAATCAATTTCCTTCTTGTCTGAACTCCTTTATTTATATCTCCAATTATCTGATTTTCTGGATGATTCTTTTTAACAATTCTGAGAGGTGATTTTGCTTCTTTCTGTTGATTTGTGTCAGTTGGAGTATTTGTGTCTTCATCTGATTCAGATTCTTCCTTTTCTGATCCTTGGACCTATTCATCTTCATCTTCAACTATATCTCATGTTTTTGGTTCAACATTGTTTACATTTCTGACTGAGATTTCTTCATCAAATTTTATGTCTATACAATCAACTAGTTCATGCAGTCTCTTATTGTAGCATCTGTGCCCTTTACTATTTGTAGCATAACCCAAAAAGATACCTTCATCATCCCAGTCATCATATTTGCCAATATTTTCATTATTGTTCTTGATATAACATTTACTCCCAAAAATTTTAAAATGCTTGATTGAAGCAGGTCTTCCAAACCAAAGTTCATAAGGGGTCTTGTCACTGTATGGTCTGAGATGAGCTTTGTTAAGAATATGAACAGTTGTATGAATTGCTTCCACCCAATATGTCTGAGGTATGTTCCTTTCATTCATCATTGATCTTGCCATTTGTTGTACTGACCTATTCTGCCTCTCAACAACTCCATTTTGCTGTGGAGGCCTTGGAATTGTGTGCTCTCTTTTGATCCCATGTTTATCACAGAACTCTTTGAAGTTCCCTGAACTAAACTCTGCTCCTCTATCAGACCTTACTGCCTTTAATACTTTTCCTATTTGATTCTCAATCAGAGCCTTAAACACTTTGAAATTTTCAAATGCTTCAGATTTTTCTTTCAAAAAGGAAACCCAAGTTAGTCTAGAATAGTCATCAATAATCAACATAAAGTAATTTTCTTTTCATGTACCTTCTTTCCTTGATGGTCCACATAGATCCATATGTACTAACTGGAGATGTTTTTCTGTTGAAAGAAAGTTTTTCTATCCACATAGATCCTTCTAAGGCTTTAATACTTGGTAGATTTTGGTGATACAATCCTTTAAACTTCTCCATTTCTTTTCTGGTTTTTACTATCTCTTCTTCTAAGGCTTCACACCTGACTTTCTTCTCTGGCAATTTTTGTTTCAGTGTGTCTTCTATTTTCTTTGCCTCTTCTAATTCCACTTTCAACAGAGCAAAGTCTTCATCAGGTTTTTTACTGTCTTTCTTGAACTATGTCAACAATTGTTTTTGCTTTCTGTTCTTAATTCTGAGTCTATCAATTTCTTCCAGTGCACTGATCAGTTCTCCTTTCATATCAACCACAGATTCTTCATCATTATCATCATTGCCTATGATTTTATTTTCATAATCCTCTTTGGCCATAAGCATGAAGTCATTTGCCTTATCTTCACAGGAAGAGTCATTATCGGTGTCTTCTGAGGAATTGTCATTATTTGCAACCAAACTTTTCTTCTTATTATATTTCTTGTATTTGTACTTATTTTCATCATCAAAGTTCTGGTCCTTTTTCTGATGGGGACACTTAGATGCAAAATGACCTATCTTACCAGAGTTAAAACATTTGAAGGGCAACTTGCCTTGATATTTTCCTGATCCTTTCTTTAGCCTTCTCACAAATTTTGCCTCAATATCATCTAATTTTGAATCAATATTCTTGTCTGCTTTAAACAATGCTTCTCTAGTAATGGATTTATCTTTGTTAATTCTCATTTCATATGCAGTTAAAGTTCCTAGAAGTTGATCAATGGACAGAATTTTAAGATCATTTAATTATTCTATTGCAAAGACTTTTGGATTAAATTTATCAGGCAGAGATCTTAAAATCTTCTGAACTAAGAGTGGTTCATCAAACTTCTCACCAAGACCCTTCATGGCATTCACAAGTTCTTCAACTCTTAAAAAATACTTGCTAACTATTTCATCTTCATTCATCTTTAGTTGTTCAAATTTCAACCTAAATGTTTGAAGTTTAACATCTTTTACTTTCTCATTTCCTTCATAGTTGTTGATAAGTTTATCCCACATTTCTTTGGCAGTTTGAAAATGCATCACCTTTACAAATTCGTCTTCTGTAAGTCCATTCAAGATAGCATTCATTCCTTTAGCATTAAAGCTAAATTCTAACTTATCATCCTTGGAAGCTAGTACAATAGGATTTATGTATCCAGTCTCTACTACATCCCAAACATCAACACCTAAGGCCATTAGATATGTTCTCATTCTAACCTTCCAAAAAGAAAAAATTATTCCATCAAACAGAGGAGGCTCACTGGCTGAAGTCCCTTCATGACTTGTCATATTTAAGCTTACAAATCTACATTTGAATAAAAGGAACCTGCTTTGATACCAATTGTTGAAACAACTAAGACAACTGAGAGGGGGGGTGAATCAGTTGTTTCTGTGCTTAAACAATAATAAATCTATTAAAATATTCTTAAATTTTCTTCAAGTGACCATCAATATTATACAACATATAAACAATATAAATAATGAGCATCAGTCACACATGAAATATACACAGAGACAGATTTTCACGAGGAAACCCATAAAGGGAGAAAACCTCTTCTTCTTCGAAATGATAGGCAGTCTTTTAAGTTCTGTACATCATCTATAATTGAGCACCAAATCAATGTGAGGCTACTACCTCTGTTTTACAAGCTCCAACTTGTTTGAGAGCACCAAATCTCTGGTTTCTCTAGAACCCACTAGAAGGAAGCACAAACTCCCTTAATGTTCCAGCACCAACTGGATGGAAGCACCAACTTCCAATTACACAGGCGCCAACCTATATAACAGAGAACACTTGTTCTCCCTTGCACCACCCTGCCACCTTGGTTTCTCTGGCTGCAACCAGAAGGAAGCTACAACTCCCTGTGTTCAAGCACCCACTTGAACCTTTGAGGACAACAGTCCTCTCTTGCACCTCCCAACCACCCTGTTACAAATAAATGATTGAATAATCAACAACACAGATAAATCATTTCTTACCACTTCTTCACTATTCTGCAATTCTTCTCTGCTACACTATTCTTTTGCTTTGTTCATACTTGTCTTGACTTGTTGTCTCTTTCTATCTATTCTTTCTTTGTTCTTCTCATGCTCTTTGATATGTGTAACATCTTCTCTCTTCTCCCTTTCTCTTTTGTTCAGGTTCTGGACCTTTTATCAATGCTTTCTTCACCCTATGCATACTGCCATTTTACCTTTCTATGATTCAAATTATTTTTCAGTCATAACGGCTAACCACGCACTGTCTCTAAATTTTTCTTTTATGCACACATTTCTCAGCAATTACACTTCGAATATTCTGGGGAAAAAGAAAACTGTCTCAGCAACTGAAACCCCAACCGATCAAGAAGCATGAATCAATTTTACTAACTGATTGGTAACCGATCAATAAACTATGAGATGGAACAATAGCCCTCTGACCATATTCAAGTTTATCTGCACCGTTGGATGAAATTTATTAATCTTTCTTTTAAATCGGGTTTCGGAATTTCGACATTCCTGTGGCCAAGTGTCTCGACACTTCATGTTGTGATCTTCGAAACTCCAATACAGAGATTTTCTGCGCTGGCTCCTTCCTCTATATGACCATGGTCATGACCAAGCACTTGCCATGGATTCACTTTTTGCTTTTCGACATTTCGAGATCCCTGTGGTGAAGCTTAGCACCTCTAGCTTCTACCTCCATCTTCCATCAATGTGACCAATGGCTATGACCACGTGATTATGCATAAAGCGCTTTCGCATTTTGTGAATTCGGATTTTCGGGATCTCGCGAAATTATGACTTTCATTGACCCTGATCGACGGTCCACGATCTCAATGAATCAATGGTCCCGATTTCATCGCGAATTCGCATCTCGCGGTTTCTTGGATGGAGGTTCTCGTCGCCCAAAGTCGCGATAGATGAAACTCTGAAATGGAGCTCAGATCCACGGTCCATGTTCTTTGGTGTATTGACGGTCTAGATCTCATATCGCGATCTCGCATCTCGTGAGTTTCCACCCCATGCTTCGTTGACTCCAAGTTATGATAGGTGAGATTCTGATCGCTTGCCACATGTCCTATGATTCGACAGTCCAGATCTGATCTTGATTAAACGGCTGCGATTGAATTGCAATTTCGACATTTTTGTTGCATTGTTTCTTGCCTCTCCAAGTCGCGATTCATGAAACTCCGAGATGGAGCTGAGATCAACTGTCCAGATCTGATCTTGATTTAACGGCTATGATTAAATCACGATTTCACATATCGTGATTTTGACATTCTTGTTTCATTGTTTCTTGCCTCTCCAAGTCGCGATTCGCAAAACTCCAAAATGGAGTCAGATCAATGGTCTAGATCTTTTGGTGTATTGACAGTCAGGATATTTTCGTGATTTCGCAAGTCTTCATTGTGTCTGCATCGAGATTTCGGGATTTCGCGAACTAGCTTCACCTTGCACTTTTTAAATATCGTGTATATTCTCTTGGATCTGACGATGGTCAGTCCTCACACTTGGATCTAACGCCCAAGATCTATCCTCCATATCTGCACGCTCTTCTTGTCTACATTGAGATCTGACAGTCATCGGGAGTTCTGAATTGTTGATCCAACGATCACTATTGTTGCTCCTCCCCATTGTCACTACGTTGTTGATCATGTTGATATTTGCCATCGCTATTCTTGCCAACAATCCTCTGCACTATCTCTTCTGAGCGTATTCGAATCTTCTCTGCAACGTTACTCATGCCATGTTCATTGTTGTACTTTCCATCAATGACGAGCATGTGTTGTCTGTTAAATATTTCCCAACAGTGAAAGGAATTTGAATTGACATTCTCCTAATATTTAATACAAACTTTACATACCATATTTTGAAAATTTTCAAATACATTAATATTGATGTAAATATTAATAACAATCATATTAATAATATATATATTTTTAATATTTTTTCTGGCATCTGCCCCAGATAAAGTACCCACCTTGCAGTGTCTCGCCCTGAGAATCAATCTAGAGAAAGAAGTTGTTAGGCATCCTTAGACGAAAGAGTGGTATTCGAGGATTGATATTTCCCCACCTATCCCACACATTCGTAATAGGTTTTCACTGCAAAGCTGTAGTCAAGGTACACACCATCCGTAAGAGGTTGTCACTGTGAAGCTATCATCAACGTACACACCATCTGTAAGAGGTTGTCACTGTGAAGCTGTAGTCAAGGTACATGACATTCGTAAGAGGTTGTCACTGCGAAGCTGTAGTCAAGG
>ML789986.1:55260-65864 GCA_009831015.1 Picea engelmannii | reverse complement strand
CTTTTAACAAAAGGATGATAAGGGCATTGATTTGTATTATGGTCATTTGATCCACATCTGTTGCATTGGGTTCTATGTACTATTTGTTTCTCTGTATCGATTTTGGCCTTTTGTTGGGCTTCATGGGCTTTCTATGCAGATATCTTTCCCTTGGAATTTTTGGATTATTTTCCTTCTAGGAAAGAACTTGCAATATGTCTAGGTTTTCCGCATAGCCATCATTGGACTCTTTGTCTTGATTGGGCAGATTGTGTTTTGAGTTTTATATCCTCGGGACTATAATAGTGGGTAGGTTTTTTGGTTGACTTCCACTTATCTCTTGGCGTCCTTTTTTCCATGCTGGTGCTTATTTATCCTTTTTCTTCATTTAGCAGGATCAGTGAGATATAATCCATATTTTTCACAGATGGATTTGCTATCAGGAAGATGAGACAACTTTTGGATAGACTTATGTACTATCATATCTGTACATAGCTTTATCAAAGCTTTGGTTATAAGTGAGTAAATTTCACCCCAAGTATACATCTCATAAGGTAATTTTATTATGATCCAGGTGGATATCGGTGTCCACCCACCTTTTTCGACTGGCTCAAAATAGTTTTCTGGCAATTTTGACAATTTACTATTTTTAGCAGCTTTTAACTTTCAAAGCCATTTTGAGGGCCTAAATGAATGTTTTTCGAGATCTAGTTTTTCAATGATATCCAAAGACATGATTAATCCCCCAAAATGAATATCCTCGATGATACCTTTCCAACGAGCTATCATATGCCTAAAACGGAGATTGTATGCAAAAGTTACGACCCTGGGAAGTTGATGTACTAACTTACCCAAACGGGGCCCACATGACTTTTGGCACTTCATCTCCTAGGGTTAGGATTTTGGATGTCTAAAGTTTTTGACATTCATGTTTATTGTAAAAAGGCCTTCAGAGCCTCATTGTAATCATCTTCTTGTGAATGTGAGTATCCATCACATCTCTTCTCAGAGATAAGCTGCCACCATTCTAGCAAGTATTTCACTCTATATTTTTACAGTCTCTGTACATTTCTTTCATTAATAGAAATTGTGTATTACTGTATCTATGTTTTTATGGTTGCATCTCTGATATATTTCTATTATATTATTGGATATCTGTGATATCTCTGTGCATTTCTTTATTATATCTCCGATCTCATTTCGTGCTGAAAATAATACGGCTCAGTGGTATCAGAGCAAGCTGCTCTTGATCATTTTTTCAGTACATGTCCCCGACGAGGTCCGAGTATAGAAAGTTGGGTCTCAAGCTTGTCTCTCTTGAAGACAATTTCTCTAGCACACCCAAGAAACCCTCAATGGTGGAATAAAAGAAAAACGACAGAGCAGACGATCCTATCAATCTATTGCTTGAGCAAGCTCTCATGCAACAAAGGGATGAAATGATGGAGAATTTTGCCCACATCCTTAAATGCCTATCGATAGCATCAGGCGCATCTTCATCAAGAGGCCACTTTGGAGGCACCTCACCTTTCAAGGTACAAGTTAATTTTTATATTCTTGTATTTGAAGGATAGATAGATGCAGAAGCCCTAGAAAAATGGTTAACTCTACTAGAAGGTTATTTCTTTGTTCACAATTTTTCCGACAAAGAAAAGATCATCTTCGAACTCCTTAAATATCTCCCTCATGTCAAACATTGGTGGGAAACTTACTGGGAGAAAAGTTCCATAGAGGAGTCTGGAATATATGGGGTCGATCCCACTTGGGATTTTTTTGTGGATGCTGTAAAGGAAGAGTATTACCCTGTTGGCAACTATGAGGACCAGTACATGAGATGGACCACACTGTGGCAAGAGAGGGGCCAAGAAATTATGGAGTTCACCAATACCTTCCATACCTTGCACACCAAGCTGGGTATCAAAGACTCTGAGCGACATTTGGTTCTGAAATACCGTGGGGCTCTACACAGATACATCCATACTGAAATAAATTTTCTGGACATCTCTTCACTCAGTGCTGCTTATGGATATGTTGTTCAAATTGAGCAGAAATTTAAGCACCAGAACAAACGAGATTTTGGCTCTATAAATCCGCAAAAACCAAAGTATGACAAAGACAGCCCTAACAAACATTCTCCCAAAAACTAGTCCAAGACACAGGAAAATAAGGGTCACGGGAAGACAAAGAAGGACACCAAAAAATGGTGTGATTTCCACAAAATCCCCTGGCACAACATCGATGATTGTCTCTCAAAAAATTCATTGGTGTCTAAGATCAAAGACAAAGAGCTGAACCCTGATTCAGAATTTGATTTTGAAAATACTAGTAAAGGACAGATCAGGTTTTAACTTCCCTAGCCATTTTGAGGGCCTAAATGAAGGTTTTTCGAGATAGAGGTTCTTAATGATAGCCGAATACATGATTGAGCTCCCACAATAAATATCCTCGTCGATACCTTTCAAACGAGCTATCATACGCCTAAAATAGAGATCATATGAAAAAGTTACGACCCTAGGAAGTTGATGTACTAACTTACCCAAACGGGGCCCACATGACTTTTGACACTTCATCTACTAGGGTTAGGTGGATGTCTAAGGTTTTTGGAATTCCTTTTTATTGTAAAAATGCCTTCAGAGCCTCATTGTAATCATCTTCTTGCGAATGCGAGTAGCCGTCACATCTCTTCTTAGAGATAAGCTGCCACCATTCTAGCAAGTCTTTCACTCTGTATTTTTACAGTCTCTATACATTTCTTTCATTAATAGAAATCATGTATTACTGTATCTCTGTGTTTATGGTTTCATCTCTGATATATTTCTATTATATTATTGGATATCTGTGATATCTCTGTGCATTTCTTTATTACATCTCCGATCTCATTTTGTGCCGAAAATAATCTGGATCAGTGGTATTAGAGTAGGTTGCTCTTATCGTTTTTTCAGTGCATGTCCCCGACGAGGTCCGAGTATAGAAAGTTGGGTATCGAGCTTGTCTCTCTTGAAGAAAATCTCTCTCACACACCCAAGAAATCCTCAATGGTGGAAGAAAAGAAAAACGACAGAGCAGACGTTCCTATCAATCTGTTGCTTGAGTAAGCTCTCACATGACAGAGGGACAAAATGATGGAGAATTTTTTCCACATCCTTAAACGTCTTTCTATAGCATCAACCGCATCTTCATCAAGTGGCCACTTTGGAGGTACCTTGCCTTTCAAGATACAAGTTAATTTTGATATTCTTGTATTTGAAGGACAGATAGATGCAAAAGCCCTAGAAAAATGGTTAACTCTGCTAGAAGGTTATTTCTCTGTTCAAAATTTTTTCGACAAAGTAAAGATCACCTTCACAGTCCTTAAAGCTCTCCCTCATGTCAAACATTGGCAGGAAACTTACTGGGAGAAAATTTCCATAGAGGAGTCTGGAATATATGGGGTTGATCCCACTTTGGATTTTTTTGTGGATGCGGTAAAGAAACAATATTACCCTGTTGGCAACTATGAGGACCAGTACATGAGATGGACTACACTACGACAAGAGAGGGGCCAAGCAGTTCCGGAGTTCACCAATACCTTCCATACCTTGCACACCAAGTTGGGTATCAAAGACTCCGAGCGACATTTGGTTCTGAAATACCGTGGGGCTCTACACAGATACATCCAGACTGAAATAGATTTTCTCGACATCTCATCACTCGGTGCTGCTTATTGATATGCTGTTAAAATTGAGCAGAAATTTAAGAACTAGAACAAACAGGATTTCAGATCTGTAAATCCACAACAACCAAAGTATGACAAAGACAACCCTAATAAACAGTCTCCCGAAAACCAGTCCAAGGCATAGGAAAAGAAGGGTCATGGGAAGACAAAGAAGGACGCCAAAAAATGGTGCGATTTCCATAAAATCCCTTGGCACAACACCGAGGAATGTCACTCAAAACAGTTATT
Organism: Picea engelmannii; assembly: GCA_009831015.1. NCBI lineage: Eukaryota > Viridiplantae > Streptophyta > Pinopsida > Pinales > Pinaceae > Picea > Picea engelmannii. The sequence continues at coordinate 61,942 of ML789986.1, read as the reverse complement.
GGTGGTCGAGATCAAAGACAACGAGTTGAACCCTAATTTAGAATCTAATTCTGAAAATACTGGTAAAGGAAAGATCATTGACATAGACCCCACTCTTATTGTCACGACCACAACAATTCAACCATAAGAGCCAACAGATCCTAAAGGGGGTGAGCGCCTTTCTCATTCATAGATGTGGGAGAAGGGTACCCCAGTGCATTTTATTGTTGATAGCGGAATCTAGAAAAAACTTATCTCAGCAGAGGTCGTCAAACAGTTGGGATTGTCGACAACACCACACCCACAACCATACAACATCGAGTGGCTTAGACAAGGATGAGATATCTGTGTCAGCCAACAGTGTCGATTGTCACATGGCATCCAACCCTTCAAGGATGAGGTATTATGTGATGTTGCCCCACTGGATTTCTGTGATGTTCTCTTGGGCTAACCATATATGTGGAGACGCCATGTTGTTTATGAGTCTCGACCCCGTAGTGTCATTGTTACTTTTGGGGGTCATCTCTATAGAATAACAGAGGTAGTTCCAACTATTGTTCCACCTAAAAAGTGTCGCAAGGTAGTATCTCATACTGAAAAATTTAGCTTCTTCACAATCTGTTCAAAAGGGGAACAGAAGGACACTGCAACCACTACAGTCTCGCCCACTGCACCTTCTATCCAACATAAGAAGGTCGACAAGGTTGAAGCAAAGCACAAAGATTTCTTCTGCACACATTCTTCTCATGTAGCTATACTTGTTGAACAACCCCAACTTCAACAGGTTCATGACAGACTTCTACAAACTAAGCAGCATGACATCTCCAGCAATACAAGCAACTCACCAAGATGCAGATCCAGAAAACGCTTTTCCCTCTCCCCCGGGAACTCAAAACAATGGATACCATTGCTTCCTAAGGAGGGAATATTGATCCAGGTGGATATCGATGGCCACTCACCTTTTTCAACTAGCTCAAAACAAATTTCTGGCAATTTTGGCAATTTACTATTTTTAGCAAGTTTTAACTTACAGGGCCATTTTGAGGGCCTAAATGAAGGTTTTTCGAGATAGAGGTTCTCAAATATATATGAAGGCATGATTGAGCACCCAAAATGAATCTCCTCTATGATACCTCTCCAATGAGCTATCATAAGCCTAAAATGGAGATCGTATGCAAACGTTACGACCCCGGGAAGTTGATGTACTAACTTACCCAAACGAGGCCAACATGACTTTTGGCGCTTCATCTCCTAGGGTTAGGTTTTTGGATTTTTAGGGTTTTTGGCATTTCTGTTTATTGTAAAAAGGCCTTCAGAGCCTCATTGTAATCATCTTCTTGCGAATGTGAGTAGCCGTCACATCTCTTCTTAGAGATAAGATGCCACCATTCTAGCGAGTCTTTCACTCTGTATTTTTACAGTCTTTGTACATTTCTTTCATTAATAGAAATAGTGCATTACAATATCCTTGTGTTTATGTTTGCATCTCTGATATATTTCTATTATATTATTGGATATCTATGATATCTCTGTGCATTTCTTTATTATATCTTTGATCTCATTTCGTGCCGAAAATAATCCGTATCAGTGGTATTAGAGCATGCTGCTCTTGATCATTTTTTCAGTGCATGTCCCTGACGAGGTTCAAGTATAGTAAGTTGGGTCTCGAGCTTGTCTCTCTTGAAGACAATTGATCTCATACACCTATGAAACCCTCAATGGCGGAAGAAAAGAAAAATGATGGAGCAGACGATCCTATTAATTTGTTGCTTGAGCAAGCTCTCACGCAACAGAGGGATGAAATGATGGAGAAGTTTTCCCACATCCTTAAATGCCTGTCAATAGAATCAGATGCATCTTCATCAAATGACCACTTTGGAGGCACCTCACCTTTCAAGGTATAATTTAATTTTGATATTCCTGTATTTGAAGGACAGATAGATGCAGAAGCCCTAGAAAAATGGTTAACTCTGCTAGAAGGTTATTTCTCTGTTCACAATTTTTTCGACAAAGAAAAGATCACCTTCACAGTCCTTAAAGATCTCCCTCATGTCAAACATTTGTGGGAAACTTACTATGAGAAAAGTTCCACAGAGGAGTTTGGAATATATGGGGCTGATCCCACTTGGGATTTCTTTTTGGATGTTGTAAAGGAACAATATTACCCTTTTGGAAACTATGAGGACTAGTACATGAGATGGACCACACTGCAACAAGAGAGGGGCCAAGTAGTTATGGATTTCACCAATACCTTCCATACCTTGCGCACCAAGTTGGGTATCAAAGACTCTGAGCAACATTTGGTTCTGAAATATCGTGGGGCTCTACACAGATACATCGAGACTGAAAATGATTTTTTGGACATCTCTTCACTCAGTGCTGCTTATCGATATGTTGTTAAAATTGAGCAGAAATTTAAGCACCATAACAAATGGGATTTCAGATCTATAAATCCACAACAACCAAAGTATGACAAAGACAACCTTAACAAATAGTCTCCCGAAAACCAGTCCAAGACACAAGAAAAGAAGGGTCACGGGAAGACAAAGAAGGACACCAGAAAATGGTGTGATTTCCACAAAATCCCCTGGCACAACACCGATGAATGTCGATCAAAACCATCATTAGTGGTCGAGATCGAAGACAAAGAGCTGAACCCTGATTCTAAATCTGATTATGAAAATACTGGTAAAGGACAGATCATTGACGCAGACCCCACTGCTATTGTTGTGACCGCAACAATTCAACCAGAAGAACCAACAGATCTTGAAGAGGGGGAACACCTTTTTCATTCACAGATGTGGGTGAAGGGGACCCCGCTGCATTTTACTGTTGATAGCGGAAGCCATAAAAACCTCATCTCAACAAAGGTCATCAAACAGTTTGGATTGTCGACAACACCACACCCACAACCATACAACATCGGGTGGCTTTGGCAAGGACGAGATCTCCGTGTCAGCCAACAGTGTTGATTGCCACATGGCATCCAACCCTTCAAGGATGAGGTATTATGTGATGTTTCCCCACTGGATGTCTGTGATTCTCTCTTGGGCCAACCATATATGTGGAGATTCCATGTTGTTTATGAGTCTTTACCCTATAGTGTCATTGTTACTTTGGGGGATTATCTCTACGGAATACCAGAGGTAGTTCCAACTATTGTTCCACCTAAAAAGTGTCGCAAGGTAGTATCTCATACTGCAAAATTCAACTTCTTCACAATCTGTTCAAAAGGGGAACAAAAGGACACTACAACCACTACAGTCTCTCCCCTTGCACCTTCTATCCAACAGAAGCAGGTCGACAAGGTTGCAGCAAAGTGAAAATATTCCTTATGCACACCTTCCTCTCATGTAGCTTGATTTGTTGAACAACCTCAACTTCAACAGGTTCATGATAGAATTCCACAAACTAAGCAATGCGATGTCTCCAGCAATACAAGCAGCTCACCAAGATGCAGGTCTAGCAAACGCTTTTCCCTCTCCCCCGGGAACTCAACACAATGGAGACCATTTCTTCCTAAGGAGGGAGGATTGATCCAGGTGGATATCGGTGACCACCCACCTTTTTCAACTGGCTCAAAACAGTTTTCTGGTAATTTTGGCAATTTACTATTTTTTAGCAGGTTTTAACTTCTGGGGCCATTTTGAGGGCCTAAATGAAGGTTTTTTGAGATCGAGGTTATTAATGAAATATGAATATATGACTAAAACCCCAAAATTAATCTCATCGATGATACCTTTCCAACGAGCTATCATACGCCTAAAACAGAGATCGTATGAAAAAGTTACGACCTCGGGAAGTTGATGTACTAACTTACCCAAACGGGGCCCACATGACTTTTGGCGCTTCATCTCATAGGGTTAGGTTTTTGGATGTCTAGGTTTTTTGGCATTCCTATTTATTTTAAAAAGGCTTTCAGAGCCTCATGTTAATCATTTTCTTGCGAATGCGAGTAGTCGTCACATCTCTTCTCAGAGATAACCTGCCACCATTCTAGCGAGTCTTTCACTCTGTATTTTTACAGTCTCTGTACATTTCTTTCATTAATAGAAATCATGTATTATTGTATCTCTATGTTTATGGTTTCATATATGATATATTTCTATTATATTATTGGATATCTGGGATATCTCTATGCATTTCTTTATTATATCTTCTATCTCATTTCGTGCCAAAAGTAATCCAGATCAGTGGTATCAGAGCAAGCTACTCTTGATCGTTTTTTAGTGCATGTCCCCGACGAGGTTCGAGTATAGAAAGTTGGGCCTAGAGCTTGTATCTCTTGAATACAATCGCTCTCGCACACCCAATAAACCCTCAATGGTCGAAGAAAAGAAAAACGACGAAGTAGATGATCCTATCAATATGTTGCTTGAGAAAGCTCTCACGCGATAGAGGGATGAAATGATCAAGATTTTTTTCCACATCCTTAAATGTCTACCAATAGCATCAGGTGCATATTCATCAAGCAACCACTTTGGAGGCACCTCACCTTTCAAGGTACAAGTTAATTTTTATATTCCTGTATTTGAAGGACAGATAGATGCAGAAGCCCTAGAAAAATGGTTAACTCTGCTAGAAGGTTATTTCTCTGTTCACAATTTTTCTGACAAAGAAAAGATCACCTTCGCACTCCTTAAATCTCTCCCTCATGTCAAACATTGGTGGAAAACTTACTGGGAACAAAGTTCCACAGAGTAGTCTGGAATATGTGGGGCTGATCCCACTTGAGATTTTTTTGTGGATGAGGTAAAGGAATAGTATTACCCTGTTGGCAACTATGAGGATCAATACATGAGATGGACCACACTGCTACAAGAGAGGGGCCAAGAAGTTCCAGATTTCACCAATACCTTCCATACCTTGCACACCAAGCTGGGTATTAAAGACTCTGAGCGACATTTGATTCTGAAATACTGTGGGGTTCTACACTGATACATCAAGACTGAAATGGATTTTCTGGACATCTCATCACTCGGTGTTGCTTATCGATTTGCTGTTAAAATTGAGAAGAAATTTAAGCACCAAAACAAACGGGATTTCATATCTATAAATCTGCAATAACCAAAGTATGACAAATACAACCCTAACAAATAGTCTCCCGAAAACCAGTCCAGGACACAGGAAAAGAAGGGTCATGAGAAGACAAAGAAGGACACTAGAAAATGGTGTGATTTCCACAAAATTTCCTGGCACAACACCGATGAATGTCGCTCAAAACAGTCATTAGTGGCTGATATCAAAGACAAAGAGCCGAACCCTGATTCATAATCTGATTATGAAAATACTGTTAAAGGACAGATCATTGACGTAGACCCCACTGCTATTGTCGCGACCGCAACAAATCAACCAGAAGAATGAACACATCCTGAAGAGGGGGAGCACCTTTTTCATTCACAAATGTGGGTGAAGGGGACCTCGCTGCATTTTATTGTTGATAGCAGAAGCTAGAAAAACCTCATCTCAGCAGAGGTCATCAAACAGTTGGGATTGTCGACAACACCACACCCGCACCCATACAACACCGGGTGGCTTTGGCAAGGACGAGATATCCATGTTAGCCAACAATGTCGATTGGCATATAGCATCTAATCCTTCAAGGATGAGGTATTATGTGATGTTTCCCCACTGGATGTCTGTGATGTTCTCTTGGGCCAACCATATATGTGGAGATTCCATGTTGTTTATGAGTCTCGACCCCGTAGTGTCATTGTTACTTTAGGGGGTCATCTCTACAGAATACCAGAGGTAGTTCCAACTATTGTTGCACCTAAAAAGTTTCTCAAGGTAGTATCTCATATTGCAAAATTCAACTTCTTCACAATCTTTTCAAAAGGGAAACAAAAGGACACTGCAACCACTACAGTCTCGGCCCCTGTACCTCCTATCCAACAGAATCAGGTCGACAAGGTTGCAACAAAGCACAAAGATTCCTTCTACACACCTTCCTCTCATGTAGCTTGACTTTTTGAACAACCTCAGCTTCAACAGGTTCATGACAGACTTCCACAAACTAAGCAGTCTAGCATCTCCAGCAATACAAGCAGCTCACCAAGATGCAGATCCAACAAATGCTTTTCCCTCTCCCTCGGGAACTCAATGCAATGAACATAGTTACCAACTTAACGAAAACTCTATAGAGTTCTCGTTTTTGGGGGGGTCGAGTTTTTTACCCCATTTTTAAAAATGGTGCTACCGGTAGCACCCCCATTTCATTTTTAGGTGGTTTTTTGATATTTTAAATTTTCTCATACATAATGTTTCCACTTTTTTTTTTAAATGCTTGTTTTTCATTTATTTTCATTTGTTTTATTTTTTTTATTTTCTATTTTTTTATCAAGAGCGTTTTTACTCATTTTTCAATGTTTCTTTCAATCTCAAAATATTTTTTACCATTTACATTTTTGAAAATACCATTTTTCGTTCCTTAATTAATTTACAGTTCCATACTTTTTTAAGTATAGTGAAAAATATATTTTTTAACACATTTTTTACCTTTACTTTAATAGATAGAAAATCATTGTAGTTAAATAACACTATTTTTAAACATTTAGCAAAAAAATATAATTAAATGTTTTTGATAAATTAAAATTAAAAAAAAAAACTAAGAAAAATAGAAAAGTTGAAATTTAAAAAGAAAGAAAAAATAAATAAAAAAGAGAATTTATATAATTACCAAATATATAATTACCAAATCAAA
>ML789986.1:4257-54976 GCA_009831015.1 Picea engelmannii | reverse complement strand
TTAGAAAAGTTAACAAAACATAATAAAATATAAAATGTAACATAATAAATTATAAAATGTATGCATATAAAAACAAATTAAAACACTTAAAATTAGGAAATTTAAAACATAATTTTATATAAAAAAAAAAAAACTTTTAAAAATATAAAATTATCTAAAAAAAAAATTAAAAATGGAAATTAATTAAAATTTAAAACAAAAACTGAATAATATAATATTATTAAGCATAACAAAAATTATTTCATTTTATATTTTAAAATTTATTCATTATTTTAATTATTTATGATGTCCATTTTTGTTGATTTTCTTTTTAAACTAGTTATTACACACCAAATGTTCTTTATTATATCATTTATCAAAAGACATTTTAAAGCTTTTAAAAATAAGAAAAGTAATTTTAGTTATAAATTCTAACCTTAAGACACTTGAAATTAAAGTTGACATTAACCTGACAAATGATATATAAAAAAAAAAATACTAAAATCATATTCAAATTCACAAAAAAAAAAAAATTCTAAAATAAAAAAATATTAACAAAACATTAAAATTCAAAAAAGTTAATTACAAATTTAGAAAAATCAATCTATATGATAAAAAAATTAAAGCTAATTGCAAATTTAAAAAAACCAATCTATATAATATAAAAATTTAATTGCAAATTTAAAAAAAAAACAATCTATATAACTATATATAATACTTATGGCCTGTTATCGCGCAGTTTGTATTTTAGGTCACGGGCTATAGGATAGTGGACAAACTGGCATAACAGGAACCTTCCCCACCCAATGTCACCTCGATGGGGAGGTTCTTTCTATTTAGGGAGGTTATCCCAGGGGAGACGTCCCCGGTAACCTGGGGTTTGAAGAGGCAAAGAATAAAAGGTCAAGAGTTAAGGTTTTCCCTCCTCGCAGGTTACCACTAGTATCAGATAATCCGGCTAATCAACCAATAAAGAAGTGAAGTCCCTGTTGAAAACACCTGCCCGGAACAAGACAATAATAGCACAATATGTATATTTGTAGGCTATCACTCAAAGGGCTAGTACTTCTTAACTATCTGATTTTATTTTATAAGCAATGAAATGGACAAGATGAAGTCAACGTTCTGCTAAATAGCCTATGTGAGATCACCAATTCATCAATGTCTACAAAAATGACCAAGCCAATAGTATTTTCAATCAACAATAGCTCAATAAATGCTTGACGTCATCATTCAATTGCCTATTTATTAGTCAAAAAGAGTGATGCGTCAGGTAATCAACCTAGGTTAGTGGTGTTAGGGTTAGTTAGGGTTTCAAGAATTAAAGTTTTAAAAGATGATTTTGCACACTACAAGCTCAACATTGGAGATATTACCAGTGCCTTAGGGTGAATGGAGTCAAAGCAAGGGCAAAAGGTCTCGGGAGGATTCAAAATTAGAGACTGGAAGGCAGGATTCTAAGGTGTTGCAATGGCAGGGCCCTAGAATCAAAACCCTAAGGGAAGGAGGCTCACTTCGGTGTTGCTTAAGCAAGGCCTAGTGCTCCTTCCCCTTTCTCTAAATACACTTGACAAAATGGCTAGCTTCAAAGTATATATTTAAGGGAGAAGGTGTTGCAAAGGCAAGGCCCTCAAAACCTAGGAGGTGAAACCCTAGGTGTAGTCCAGCTATGCCTAGGACGTCTCCTCTTTTCAACCTATAACCTCAACGCTAGCTCAGGAAAAGGGAGAAAAGTGTAGCAACGTTTAGGCTATATCTTCCTTTATCAACGGCTAAAACAATTTCTCAAACAAGGGGACATATAGAAATGACCTACTTGTGTGCTTTCTACCTAGGGTTTCAAGATTCAACAATATAATAGCAAATGTAAGAAATTAAGCCTACAACCATTCACTTAAGAAGTTTTGCATGAAAAATTCACTTACATATCATGAAGAAAGCATAATCAAACCCTAGTTGTAAACCTTCCTTGACAGAAACACCATATATGCCAATAGAAATCCTCCAAGAAGAGTTGCGGCTCACTTTAAAAGACCAAAAGCACCAAACTAGGGCGCAAGTTTTGAGATCTCACAAGAGAGTGAGTTGTGTTATGTTCAAATGAGGGAAAAACATTCTCAATATATATCAATCCATGACCTTTAATTTAGAGAATAGGTCATTAAAGTAGCCGACAAGGATGACTACAAAAATTACACTATTTTTACATTAACTGCTAAGTAAAAGACATAAAATGAGCAAAAGGTGGGACGTCAAGCCCTTTTGAGGGAGACGTTGGCCCTTTTTGGGCATATCCAGCATCCAGAAGTCAGGCGTTAGCCCTTCTAGGGCTCATCCAAGCTGCCACACATGCCAATAATCCATCCAAGTGCCACATGCTCAAGGTGACATCTAGATCTTCTTGGTGACATCCTGTCCATCAAGAGGAAAGCGTTCATCTAAAGTGGGTCATCTCCGCTAGGCTGGGCTCAGCCAAAGTGTCCTGGGTGGAACGCCCTTCTTTTCTTCATGTGAAAAGGCTCATCATAACACTGTCCTATCTCTTCCATCCCAACAACCATCTGATGGGATCTTCAGCCCCATGGAGGTCCAAGCTACTCATCTCCCCATGTGTACCGGTCCACCGGTACCTGTCCATCAGGCATGGTCCTGCACATCAAAAACTTCGCCCTCCATGGGATCATTAGTCCTCGGGATCATAGCAATTTTAATCATATTTCATCATTAATTTTATCAAATACATGCATAAGACCCCTAGCATATCCTCTAATAGCTCAAAGATATTACACTGATCTACTATACAAAGCTGAAGAAAAAGACAAGGTAACCTATTGGGCCAACACCCATAAGAAGAGGAAAGTTTCCAAAAGTCGTCATTCAAGCCATGTATATGAGGTGGCATGATCTAAGGATGTCCAGACACAGTGAAGACCAAGGGTAGGTATTATCTGTGGGTGCCTTTGTAGGAGGCGATCTGTACCTGTCATTGATGCAGTTTTTTTCGAGCCCTTTATTTGCCTTTATTATTTCTTTATTTATTACTTTTTCTTTCTTTTTTGCTTCAAGGTTTTGACCAGAGGAAACTTCCTTGGCGTGGTGGCCAGAGCTGACAGTGTTACCCACGAGTATTTTCATAGAAATGATAAGGCTGGCTCGTGATGAGACCCCCTTTCCCTTGGCCATGAAACCAAGGGTCATTGCCCTGGCGTGGTGACCAGATAATGACAATGTCATACTGCTAGATACCTATGAACATAATGGGCTGGCTCATGATGAGACTTCCCATCATCTTGGATAGGCCTTATTTTTATCATTTTTCTTTGGGTCCCTTCATTTCTTATCGAGAGGCCTTTTATTGCCTTCTCGAGGATCCCTGGGCGAGGCATCTCTAGGTTTTATTTCCTATGGATTTTACCTTTTACCAACTGCTTTTACCTCCTGGGCCTTTAGCCCCTTCTTCCCATAGGACAAAGTGTAACCCCTCAAAAGGTCCTTCTAATGCCCGGACTAGGGGAATGGGATGGATGTATGGGATATAAGATGTAAAATGATAATATGGTGGGAGCGAACGATGGCTCTTCAAATCCCCCTTGGTGGCTAACCAAAACCTATGGGTACAAGCTTGCTAGGGCACCTCGTTAATCCCCCCAACAATGGTCAAGTGGGTTAGTGTAAGATCCAAGCAGTTGTCAAAAATGTAAGGAACCTGATGCATATATATGAAAGTTATAATGATCAAACATGACACATACCATGATACCTGGACCAATTACCTCATGGAGCGAGAGTCTTCTCTGATGCAAGTCCAAGCCGATGGTGATGGATGTTGTTGCTGCTGACAGGACAAATCTGACAAAGAAGAATAAGGATGGGCCCTCCAGGGCCATGCTTAGCTCAATCCTGCTCTCAGTACTCCATGTCTAGGACTTGTGGGCCTCGAGACATGATCTCCTAGTTATCCTTAGAAATCGGGGATAACATCTGGCTCCAACTCGGGGACATGTGTTCACCGTAGAGCGCATGAGAACCTCAGCATCTCTGGCATAAACCTGCAGACCTGCTCACACTCGAAAAGATGCATCAACAACACAGGGGGGGTGGTATTGCCACCCCACAAAATATAACATGTATACATATGAAATAAAAAATTCAGAATACATATGAGGAAACAAACATGAAATGTAGATGGTATAATACACGGAAAATTCCTACCTATTCATACTTACCTGTGAAGTCAGGTTACCCCACCCTGGTGGGGTTTGAGGAGGTTCCTGTTGACGGGCACTGTGCGCCTTCTTCCTTCCAGTGTAGACAGATAATAGGAGTCATTAACTGACTTTCTCCCAACCTTAAAAGGGCCAAGCCAAAAATGATTGTTTTCTTTTATATTAGTAGGCTTCCATTTATTGGCATCCCACATCCAAACCATGTCTCCCTCCTTGTACTCTTTGACTCTGAAATTGGTCATTCCTTGAATAACCCTGGTGTATTGTGTAGAGGGAGGTGGGTGGGATTCTGCTATAAAGATTTCCTGCTGTGAAGGATGGATCCGTACATCATCTTCCACCTTCTTTAGTATTTCCATAGTCTCTGATTCCCAAGCTTTGAGATCATCCATGATTTGTTGGTATTCTTCTTTTGTGGGCCATTCAATCTAACTCGAATTTTCCTCATTTGCAAAAGGCGTATCTTCTGGAGAATATCTATGAGGAGTCGGCCCAGTTTTGTCACTTGCCTTGTCATCTTTGATGGAATCACTGGACTTTTGCTCATAAGTTGTAGTTATAGGTACATTATGGATATGACCAATAGTTCCATCTTTCAATGGCCCATCTGATCCTTGGAAAAAGTTGTCAAATCGCTCTTTGACAGATGGTACCTTGATGACTTCTCTCAAAGGGATGGTTACAAGCATCTTGGATAATGCCCCTTCAAGGTCAAAATTCAGACTAACCCTTTCAGTATTGGATGTTTTAGGAAAGATTACATCCACAGGTGGGTTTTTTGTTTGGTCAGTGGAGGGTTGGTCCAACTTCTTTCTCCTATACACCTGGAGCTCTTGTTTCTTTAGCTTATCTTTTGATTCCTGGTCTAGTTTGTTTATTACCGCCATCCTGGCTGACCTGGCTTCTTCTTTGATGGCCTCTTGATGCTCTTTAGCGGTGATATTTAATTGAGGGCCTTCTATGAAGTAGTCTATATTGTTTACCTGTTTATGGTCACCACTGTTGCAAGGACATTCATGTTCCCAATGTGCTTCACTACATTGAAAACACCAAGGTTTTTCATCCACAATGATGTCGCTTGGAACTTTTATGTCTTTGAAAACATCTTTGTTCCACTCAATGAAATTACTTTTTCTCTATATTGGATAACCATCTTCATCTGAATCTTCCGAGGTATCAGAGGCACCATCAGGATAATCACCCCAATCTGTGTCTTCTCCTGTCAAGGGAAAAGCGGAACAATCTTGAGACAAGTATGGATCCATTGAAAAGGGTGTTTGTTCATCCTTCTCAGAATGACCAGTATGTAATAGTGTGGGAATCCCCTTAAAAGGCAATTGGTCATCTGAATCCTGCTTTTTTAGAAAAGAAATTTCTAACATTTCACGAATCCTTTTAACCCTTTGCAGGATACAAGACATATTAATGCTTGGATCAGTTTCTTCATACTTATCGGCTTCACTCATATCTTGATCTTCCAACATCGGTGTGTCCAAGACAAACAAGGCATCTTCGAAGTTAGGTTTTTTGTGAGTAGCCATGCCCAAATCCTTAGATGGCTCATGTTGTCTCGGGGCATCCAAAACATTGTTTGTTTTTTAGAAAGTTGTGTTCCATTTCCTTTTTGGAGGCATGAGTTTTACTTCAAGAATTTTCAGGAATTTAGGCTCATCTTTGGTGACATCCTCATCACTAGACTCTTTGTGGTCATTATTGTGCGAGAGATTGACTTGATGAATGTAGTCTTCGAACTCAAGGTTCTTCTCAATCCGACAAGCAAAGTCTTGTGCTTCTTCTAGAGTCGAGGGTGATCTATATTTGAGAGTAAATTGAAAAACTCCTTCCAATGATTTCAAGTAGTGTTGGAGGACAACTTCTTCTGAGAAACTAGGCCTGATATTCTTGAGTAAAAGGTTGAACCTATCATTGAAATCCCTAATGCCCTCACTAGAGGCTTTGCAAATATTAGTGTATTGAGAGTAAAGGGAATCCATGCTTTCTTTTTCACACCAATCTCTTTGGAAGGCTTGTTCAATATCTTCAAGGCTTTTGATGCTTCCTTTTGGGAGTCTGTTAATCCATCTCCTGGCACTTCTGGTGAGTGAGCTCATAAATATCCTTAAGAAGACATCAGGGTGTTCTTGTCCAGATTGGTGAAATTGGAAAGCATCACAGAAGTCGGTCCAATGAGAGTTTCCATAGGATCCATCTTCCCCTGAGAACTTAGGTATCTAGGACTCAACCCTCTTGGGTAGATCATGTAACCCCCCCTTGGGTGTTAGGTAAGCTTAAAGAACCAAAGAGTTCTTTATGAGACCATTTGGGACCACTTACAGGGGTGACAGGATTCATGGAGGTCACAGTAGTAGATGGAAGTATATATTAACGTCCACTACAAGTCGTCATTAGCTATTTGTGGAGTCGCCAGATGATTTTCTTGAAATCATCAAATAAAAGGGAAAACACCCTAGTGGAGTCGCCAGGTAAGCTTGTAAAATAAGGATTTGAGGCAAGGCTTACTCAAAAGGTTTGTCGTCTAAGGAGAATTGACTCAGTGTTCCCCGACAACGATGCCAAAATGTTATCGCGCAGTTTGTATTTTAGGTCACAGGCTACAGGATAGTGGACAAACTAGCGTAACAAGAACCTTCCCCACCCAATGTCACCTCGATGGGGAGGTTCTTTATGTTTAGGGAGGTTATCCCAGGGGAGATGTCCCCGGTAACCTGGGGTTTGAAGAGGCAAAGAATAAAAGGTCAAGAGTTAAGGTTTTCCCTCCTCGCAGGTTACCACTAGTATCAGATAATGTGGCTAATCAGCCAATAAAGAAGTGAAGTCCCTGTTGAAAAAACCTGCCCGGAACAAGACAATAACAACAAAATATGCATATTTTCAGGCTATCACTCAAAGGGTTAGTACTTCTTAACTATCTAATTTTATTTTATAAGTAATGAAATGGAAAAGATGAAGTCAACGTTCTACTATATAGCCTATGTAAGATCACCAATTCATCAATGTCTACAAAAATGACCAAGACAACAATATTTTCAATCAACAATAGCTCAATAAATTATTGACTTCATCATTCAATTTCCTATTTATTAGTCAAAAAGAGTGTTGTGCCAGGTATGACGTCAGCCTAGGTTAGTGGTGTTAGGGTTAGTTAGGGTTTCAAGAATTAGAGTTTTAAAAGATGATTTTGCACACTACAAGCTCAACGTTAGAGATATTACCAGTGCCTTAGGGTGAATGGAGTCAAAGCAAGGGCAAAAAGTCTCGGGAGGATTCAAGCTTAGAGACTGGAAGGTAGGGTTCTAAGGTGTTGCAATGGAAGGGCCCTAGAATCAAAACCCTAAGGGAAGGAGGCTCACTCTGGTGTTTCTTAAGAAAGGCCTCGTCCTCCTTCCTCTTTCTCTAAATACACTTGGCAAAATGACTAGCTTCAAAGTACAGATTTAAGGGAGAGGGTGTTGCAAAGGCAAGGCCCTCAAACCCTAGGAGGTGAAACCCTAGGTGTAGTCCAGTTAGGCCTAGGACGTCTCCTCTTTTCAACCTATAACCTCAACGTTAGCTCAGAAAAAGGGAGAAAAGTGTAGCAACGGCTAGGCTATATATTCTTTTATCAATGGCTAAAACAATTTCTCAAACAAGGGGACATATAGCAATGACCTACTTGTGTGCTTGCTACCTAGGGTTTCAAGATTCAACAATATAATAGCAAATGTAAGAAATTAATCCTACAACCATTCACTTAAGAAGTTTTGCATGAAAAATTCACTTACATGTCATGAAGAAAGCATAATCAAACCCTAGTTGTAAACCTTCCTTGAGAGAAACACCATATATGCCAAGAGAAATCCTCTAAGAAGAGTTGTGCCTCACTTTAAAAGACCAAAAGCACCAAACTAGGGCACAAGTTTTTAGATCTCACAAGAGAGTGAGTTGTGTTATGTTCAAATGAGGGAAAAACATCCTCAATATATATCAATCCATGGCCTTTAATTTACAGAATAAGTCATTAAAACAACCAACAAGGCTAACTACAAAAATTACACTATTTTTACATTAACTGCCAAGTAAAAGACATAAAATGAGAAAAAGGTGGGACGTCAAGCCCTTCTGAGGGAGACGTTGGCCCTTTTTGGGCATGTCCAGTATCCAGAAGTCAGGCATTATCCCTTCTAGGGCTCCTCCAAGATGCCACACATGCCAGTAATCCATCCAAGTGCCACATGCTCAAGGTGACGTTTAGATCTTCTGGGTGACGTCCTGTCCATAAAGAGGAAAGTGTTTCATCTGAAGTGGGTCATCCACCCTAGGCTAGGCCTGGGTGGAATGTCCTTCTTTTCTTCATGTGCAAAGGCTCATCATAAAAATGTCCTGTCTTTGCCATCCCAACAACCATCTGATGGGCTCTTCAGTGCCATGGAGGTCTGAGCTAATCATATCCCCATGTGTATCGGTCCACTGGTACCTGTCCATCGAGCATGGTCCTACACATCAAAAAAGTCTCCCTCCTTGGGATCATTAGTCCTCGGGATCATAGCAATGTCAATCATATTTCATCATTAATTTGATCAAATACATGCATAAGACCCCTAGCATATCCTCTAATAGCTCAAAGATATTACACTGATCTACTATACAAAGCTGAAGAAAAAGACAAGGTAACCTATTGGGCTAGCACCCATAAGAAGAGGAAAGTTTCCAAAAGTCATCATTCAAGCCTTGTATATGAGGTGGCATGATCTAAGGATGTCCAGAGATAGTGAAGACCAAGGGTAGGTATTATTTGTGGGTGCCTTTGTAGGAGGCGAGTTGTACCTATCATTGATGCAGTTTTTTCCGAGCCCTTTATTTGCCTTTATTCTTTCTTTATTTATTACTTTTTTTTTTTTTTTCTTCAAGGTTTTGACCAGAGGACACTGCCTTGGCATGGTGACCAGAGCTGACAGTGTTACCCACGAGTATTTTCGCAGAAATGATAAAGTTGGCTTGTGATGAGACCCCCTTTCTCTTAGCCATGAAACCAAGGGTCATTACCCTGGCATGGTGACCAGATAATGGCAATGTCATACTGCTAGATATCTATGAACATAATGGGTCGACTCATGATGAGACCTCCCATCCTCTTGGCTAGGCCTTGTTTTTATCATTTTTCTTTGGGTCCCTTCGTTTCTTATCGAGAGGCATTTTATTGCCTTCTCGGGGATCCCTGGGCGAGGCATCTCTAGGTTTTATTTTCTATGGCTTTTACCTTTTACCAACTGCTTTTACCTCCTGGGCATTTAGCCCCTTCTTCCCACAGGACAAAGTGTAACCCCTCAAAAGGTCCTTCTAATGCCCGGACTAGGGGAATGGGATGGATGCATGGGATATAAGATGTAAAATGATAATATGGTGGGAGCGGATGATGGCTCTTCAAATCCCCCTTGGTGGCTAACCAAAACCTACGGGTACAAGCTTGCTACGGCACCCCATTAATCCCCCCAACAATGGTCAAGTGGCTTAGTGTAAGATCCAAGCAGTTGTCAGAAATGTAAGGAACCTGATGAATATATATGAAAGTTATAACGATCAAACATGACACATACCATGATACCTGGACCAATTACCTCATGGAGCAAGAGTCTTCTCTGATGCAAGTCCAAGCTGATGGTGATAGATGCTACGGCTGCTGACAGGACAAATCTGACGAAGAAGAAGAAGGATGGGCCCTCCGGGGCCATGCTCAGGTCAATCATGCTCTCGGTACTCAATGTCTAGGACCTGTGGGCCTCGAGACATGATCTCGTAGTTATCCCTAGAAATCGTGGATAACATGGCCAATAATCACTTTTTTTGAATCCTTATTTGTAATATAATGTTGTTGTTTGAATTTGCATAGTAAGTTTTTGTGAAAAAATAGAAGTCATGGAAGATTGTCAACAATGTCAATCTTTCATCTATTTTCTTGTATATAATATAGATGATGACAGTAACTTATCACCAACATCATTGATAAACTTGGCTGTCCCACGTGAAAACCCAATGCTATCATTGTCAAGAATGCATTGATGGCCATCCTATTGTACGTGTGGAGCCTGACCCTTGTCCGCACGGGGGCTGGGGTGATGCCCGAATCGCCCACGGCCCTCATTCACGGTCAATGAATAGCTCCACAATTCGTTGAAATATAATATGGTAAACTTGCAAGTAATCCTTTGCTTGGGAACTGAAAGGGTCTATCCTAATCCTTTGTGGTTAGGACGGAGGAGAGGAATCCAAAAAAGTTTGGGAATCAAACTTGCACTACGAGCTTGGGATTTTCATACACTGATTATAGACAGCATGTCCTCCATCAGCTGGAAAGAGAGATTATGGTCGTAGAATATTAAACATATGTTTGTTCCATTTCGGGGTAAAGGGAGATAAAGACCAAGGTGACCATATGTTATGTAATAATATAACAATAGTATATTTATATTATTATATAACTATATTTAATATAGTTATATAATATATAGCTATATCATATATAGTTATATAATAATATAATTATATTATAGTTATATTATTATATAACATAATTATATATATTGTTTTTTTTTTAATTTGCAATCATTTTTTTTAGTTTTTATTTGTTTTTTTAAATTTTGACATGATTTTAATATTTTTTTGGTTTCTTTAAAATATATTTTTATATTTTTTTTTTATGTTTTAATGGATTTTTTATTATTTAAAAAAAACAAATATATATATATATTTTAGAAATTATTGTTTTTCAGTAAAATTTTAAATTTTTTTCATTTTTTTTAGTTTTTGTTTTTATCCACTTTTTTTTTAATGTTTTTTTTTTTTTTTCCAAATTTAGGTTTTGATTATATATTGTTAAATGTATTGTTTTTATGGTATTATGTATTATGTTGTGTTTGGAGTGATAAAATAAGATTTTAAAAGTAAGTATTTAAGGGTTGATTTGTTGATTTTGTTTGTAGTAACAATGATTTTGATTACCACTTTAAAAAAAATGTCATTTTAATACCCCAAATTTAAAATGGGTGCTACCAGTAGCAGTACATTTCAATTTGATGATTGATTTTAGGTTTTGGTTTTAATGGTATCGACTGCTAAAAATACAATTTCAAAATATCTATAAATTTAACGTTTTGAAAAAAAATAAAAAAAATTGTAACATCATTTTCTTATTTAGGTGTCGATTTGAAGGTTTTTTTGAGCTATTGTATGATTTTAGAAGGCCATGTAAAAATGTTGTAATTATTACCCCATTTGAAAAAATGGTGCTACCGATAGCACCACTTTTTGATTTGGGGGTTGATTTTCATGTTTTTTTTGGAAAAATATGAGTCTTTTGAGTGAGAATTCTCGTTTTGAGGTCACAGTTCTCATTAAGTTGGTAACTATGTTAATGGAGACCATTTCTTCCTGAGGAGGGAGGATTGGTCCAGGTGGATATCGGTGGCCACCTGCATTTTTCGACTGGCTCAAAACAGTTTTCTGGCAATTTTGGCAATTTACTATTTTTAGCAGGTTCTAACTTTCGAGGCCATTTTGAGGGCCTAAATGAAGGTTTTTTGAGATAGAGGTTCTCAATAATATCTAAATGCATTATTAAGCATCCAAAATTAATCTCCTCGATGATACCTTTCCAACGAGCTATCATACGCCTAAAACGAAGATCATATGCAAAAGTTACGACCCCAGGAAGTTGATGTACTAACTTACCCAAACGGAGCCCACATGACTTTTGGCGCTTCATATCCTAGGGTTAGGTTTTTGGATGTCTAGGATTTTGGACATTCCTGTTTATTGTAAAAAGGCCTTCAGAGCCTCATTATAATCATCTTCTTGCGAATGCGAGTAGCCGTGACATCTCTTCTCAGAGATAAGCTGCCACCATTCTAGTGAATCTTTCACTCTGTATTTTTACAGTCTCTGTACATTTATTTCATTAATAGAAATCATGTATTACTGTATCTCTGTGTTTATGGTTGCATCTCTGATATATTTCTATTATATTATTGGATATCTGCGATATCGGTGTGCATTTCTTTATTATATCTTTGATCTCATTTTGTGCCGAAAATAATCCGGATCAGAATACCTCTTTCATTTTTAGGTATTCCACAAATTTACCAGGGATGGATGCAAGGTAGACTTGTTTCCATAAGACATTTTAACTGTATTTTACCTTATAAATCCTTTGAGTCCAATCTCTGTGGAAATATTCATACTCAGACATTTTCCTGCATTTGATGTTCATCAAGATTAGTTCATGTTTGTCAGCTAATTCTTCTTATGTTCCACACCAATGTTCTAAGATTAGTGTGGTAAGGGATCCTATCATGTTGCTTTGTGGAGTCCCATTAAGGTGGTAAACTATGTCTCCTTAAAAGGTATATTTCATTAAATTATATTAATATATGTATTAATTTGTATTAACAAAGTTAATCATATCTAATCATAATTATATAAATAAAATTAACACAAAATTGTATTATTAATAATATTTAGATTAATAAAATTATATCAATATTAGCCTAAATATTATAATATAATATTATATTATATTAACTTGTATTAATAGTATAGTATAATATCATACTATATTAAAAGTTACATTCCATTAACTTATATTATTATTTTTTTTGTTTGTTAATTTGTGCCGGACCTGTTGGCTACGCGATTAACCTGTGGCTTGAGAAACCGTGACTCAGGGGCATCTAAGCCGTCAAAATCACCCGGGGATCGCACTCGGCCTGAGCCACACCAACTCTTAACATGGTTGGATTTTTTGTCCCCGCAGGTTTCGAACCGTGACTTTAACATCACGGAGTGGCTTAACAACACACTCCATCACCGACTGTTCTACACCTCGGGGACAACTTATATTAATGTTATGTTAATGTTTGTACTAATTTATATCAACAAAGTTTATACAAAATTTTACTATTAATTAATCAAGTATATGTTTTTACATTTATAAATTTTTATATGAAAAATAAGTTTTAATATTAAAATTTTAAAAATAGCTTTATATTATAATATTAATATATTATATTAATAGTAATAATATTAAAAATATAATGAAGATAATAATATTAAATTGGTTTATCAAACTTTAAGAGGGTAAGTGATTACTTTTTATTCTTTAGAATTTTGTTTTTGTGCTCCAAAAACATTAAGAGAAGTTTTCCAAGATAATATATTAACATATTCATATGTATTAATATGTTATATTAACGATAATATAAAATTGATATATTTTATTAATGATGATGATAATGATCAACATCCACTAAGACTGAATTGGTCTATTAGACCCTAAGATGGTAAGTGATTACTTGTTGTTATTTAGACTTTTGTTTCTATGCTCAAAAAGCATTAAGAGAATATTTCCAAGATCACCATACGTTTGTTGAGTTAAGAGGTTAGGAAGGTTGGTAGTGTGACAAATATTTTGAAAATGAAATCTAATATGGGTATGGGTTGGACAATCTAAGAGAAAGTAATTTTTATCTTCAACCTACTTAGTGTCACAAATGTGACACACTCTTTCATACCATGGAATTTTAGGGATTGACCAACTCCCAGTTTCACTACGGAGCTCGTGGGAATTTGTTCTTATCTTAGCAATGCTTATTTTTTTCTTTACACTTGGCAAAATAGATAGATAATTTTGATCTTATAGATTAATGTTGATTACATCCTTATAATACCTTAATTTTTTTTCCCTCTAACTCTTTATGACACCACATTTTCTCCTTAAATTTTGATTTGACGATTTTTTCAATAGTATCTTTATTCTGCAAAATGGTGTCTTCCATGATTCCCCAATAGTTTAGCCAAGACCGGGGATCTTTATGCCATCCTCACTTGAGTCGATGGTGGTTATGACTCAATTTTAAAGCAATTTTAGGAAGCCTCTTGTCTTCCATGTTTTTTAACTTGTTCTTGTACATTAGGTATCTAGTCATAGCCATTGTCTCAATGGGGGAGAGACTTATAAGAGGAGGATGGGATAGGGTGTATTTCCTTTAATTTTAAGATTACAGGTTATAAAATTCTTTTGTATTTTCTCTATCTTTCTCCAAGATTCACGAGAGACACTGCAGCCCCAGACTTCACATCCATAAAGAATAATAGGTGTAACAAGAGTCTCAAAGAGGAGTTTCTTCTTATCCCAACTCCAAAGATAAACTTATTTACAATTGTTTTCAAGACCATAATAAGCTTTTCATCCCCCAATAATCCTTTTCTCAATTCTATAATTCCAATTGAGCTTGTGGTGAATATCAATTCCAAGATATTTGTATGATGTCACTTTCTCAAAGTTGTTGTTTTCATATACGAAGGTATCATAAGTGATCTTATCAGATTTAATAAGCATGACCTTAGTCTTATCAGTATTAATAGTCATACCCATATTGGCGAAAAAATCCTTGAGGATTCTTAGTTGGTTTCAATATCATGGAGACTCCTTTCCATAAGAACGATATCATCGACATAAAGAAGAATATTGATGACTATACCAGTGAGATTAGGGCCGACACAACCTTTTTTTTCCAAGCAATCTTCTAACTTGTCAATGTATATGCCCAAAAGTGTAGGGGACAAGGGACAACCTTGTATGACTCCAATATTGCAATTAATCTCTTTTGACCAGCCCTTAGTGTTTTTAAACTTAGCAATAATGTTCTCATACATCCTTATTGCAACAATCCTCAACTCAAGAGACACTTTTATCTCTTGCAACCTATTCCAAATGTTTTTCCTAGGAACCATGTCAAAAA
This sequence comes from Picea engelmannii, assembly GCA_009831015.1. NCBI lineage: Eukaryota > Viridiplantae > Streptophyta > Pinopsida > Pinales > Pinaceae > Picea > Picea engelmannii. The sequence continues at coordinate 39,978 of ML789986.1, read as the reverse complement.
CTTTTCTAAAGTCAACAAAACAACAAAAAATATTGGTTTTAGTATTGCAAAACTCCTCTGCAATGATCCTAAATGTAACAAGATGGTCCACAGTTTAATGATATCTCCTAAACCTAGCCTGGAATTTGGATATTTTACCATGAATTTCTAGCCAAAGGATAATCTTCGTTTCCAAAATAATTTCATAAATCTTGGCTAAAATCGGTTTAATCAGAATGGTCTTGTAACTAGAGGGAATGTTTCTATCCCCATTTTTAAAAATAGGAACAATCAGGCTTTATGTCCAGGGTTTAGGGAAGCCCTACTTGATTTCTAAATTGAAGAGCCTTCCTGTGGTCATATGGACCCTCCTTTTAGCCCAACATGAAGGACTTCAGATCAACAGTAGCAAACTATCAAGAATCACGTGCAGTTTTCACCTCAGGTTTTGGTAGTTGGTATTCAATGTGATCAGGAGGTGAGAAACTACCCTTCTTCCCCTACAAAGATGTAGACCCCCCACGATGGCTAGTTATGATGACGTGGTGGATTATTCACCTAAGACAGGTGAACTGTTGTCGTGGATGATGACAACTGACAGTCCCATTCAACCCCTAACAATCTAGATAGAGGGGGAAATACCACCAGTTTCGCCTGTGAATTTCTTCTCTCAACTCTCAGGGGTCTCTAGTTTCTACCATGGGAAAGACTCAGAAGCCTTTTCCTAGATTGAAGGATATGGGGTTTTAGGGGTATTTCTGATGAAAGCTAGTTCCACTTTTTCTTTTCATGTCTCAGTGGAATGGTGTAGCATGTATTAGCAGTGAACCAAAACCCCTTTCCCCCCCATTTAGTGTGGTTTTTCTTCTATTTTGGCTTCGAAAAACCTTTCTGAGTCGTTTCCGGACCCTACGGTTTCATTGTTCTTTCCTTCCCTTTCGAGAGAACGAGGTATTTTCCAGACAACTATTCTAGACATTGGATCAACTGCTTCTACTTTAGGTCTTGAAGACTAGGTTTCTATGGATCAAGGTGTGGTGTCAGATATTCTCTACCCATATGAGGAGAAATCATACTTCTCAGAGCAGCCTGCAACATAAGTGGATGGGTTTATTACAACAAATTTATAGCCTTCAAATTCTAGTGAATGGCTCTCAGTCTTTGGTGGGGAGTCTAAAAACAACACACATATACCTGAGATCTGAGGTCACATGGGAGCTTCCAATTCAAGGCATAGGAAATGGAACAAGTGCATCATATATTCTAATACAAATATATATTTTACCCTCGGTGATGATATAACTCTCTTTGGAGTGGCAGAAATCACAGAAAAAACCCTAGTTGGGAAATATTACAGTCAACAATTCAGCGAGAAGACGCTAAAATATTGGGTTGCGGAAAATTGGGATGTGATATTCAACCCTCCTCCAAAAATCAGTCGCTTGTCCATAGGTTGGCTCATGCTTGTTTTTTCATAAAAATTTCATGCTTCAATGGTAATTCAAAAAAGTTTGTTCATCGACTCTTCTCCGATCCTTTTCAAGCTTTGGAACCCGACTTTCTGTGCTACAAGTGAAAGATTGGACTCCATACCCATCTGGGTAAGGCTGTCAGGACTTCCACCTCATATTTGGAATGAAAAATGCTTTCAAGCCATTGTAAATCATTTGGGGTAATTTCTAGTTGAAAATATGGATTTCATTGATTCCGAGGAAATATCGATAGAAAGGATTATAGTGTTATTAAACATCAGAGATGAGATAAAGGAATTTCTCAATTTGACAGATTTGGGAAGGACTAGAGTTCAAATCCTAGATTATGAAGGAGTACCTTTCCATTGCAGGAGGTTCCATGAGTATGGTCACATTGTTAAGGACTACAAATCCACTATGAAGGAGCACATAAATACTCAGTCTACTTCAGAGATTAGAGTGGACGAAGGGACTTCGGCCTCTTTGGGTGCCAACACTGCATCTTTGAGGTCGTCCATAGGAGGTACTATTCCAAGTGACACAATAGTGTCATAGATAGTGGAAGCGGAGGCACCAACTACACAATAAGGTGACTCTTTGGCATTAGTACCAGCTGGGAGAGATGGGGCGACACCAGAAGCCCCTCAGTTTTTGATTGACAACCTTTTGGGTATGCATATTACTATTTCACGTTCAATAAATGGTGTTTTTTAAGATTTCAGTTTTACTTGTTTAGATGGTGGTCTTTCCCCCATTTTTATTTCCTCCTCAATCCCTACCGCCTTAATCCCTTCCCTCAGGCCCCCGATTTTTCCTTCCCAATCTCCACCCAACACTGTCTATAAATCAACCCCCCCACCTGGACCCTCAATTTCCCAACCACCCAAGGATTCCTCCTCTGAGGATTATGAGGACTCAATCATCCATTATCAACTCCACAATAGAAAAATCTCTATTACTATTTCATATCACATAGGGTTAGGTCCAAATCCAAAGATTCCAAAAACAAAAAAGGGACAAGGGAGGAACTCCCATCTATTGAAGGCACAATCCAGAGCTCTGGTCGACATTGCTTCCAAATGACAAAAGTCAATTGTTGGGGCTCTTAGAGCAGAAAAAACCCTGGTAGGGGTTACCCCTTGAAATTCCTTAACTTCAATTGCAGGGATTTGGTGAGTTCCCCAAAACAATCATTACTAAAGAGGTTGGTTTTGGAAAACGAACCGTATTTTGTTCTTTTACAAGAAACTCTAGCAGACGAAGAGACATCTACCAAGATTCTTTTCGCCCTCTTCCAAGGATGGTATTTTATTGGTATGGATGTGAGAGGTAGATCGAGGGGCTTAGTCATTGGATGGAGAGCGCGAAGATCAAAATTTTTAAACTCTTGGGATTTTGACTCGGCCTTAGGGGGATATTTTCTAGTGGAAGGGATCAGAAAGGAGCTCAGAATAATTAATGTATATGGGCCTCATACATACCGAAGTGTTTTATGGGTAAATCTACTTGGTAAAGATATTTTGAAAAATGACCTACTAATTCTGGGGGGAGATCTAAATTTCTCCTTGGGGGAAGATGAAATTTGGGGCCCCTCGGCCCACTCAGACAACCAAGTAGGTTTCTTCAACCACTTCCTAGCCTCAAATGGACGTATTGACTAGCCCCCTTAAAACTATTACCCACTTGGAGAAATATGAGGGTAGGGGAGGCCTGTATTGCAAAAAGGTTGGATTAGTTTTTTATCTCTGAACATTTAGTGATGCTTCCTTTACAATTTCATCAATAGATTGGTAGTGGGGGAGAATTAGATCATTCACCAGTTTGGTTTGAAATGGAAGGAGGCCCTCAAAAGACATCAACCCCTTTTAAATTCAAATCCTCTTGGTTGAAAGATGAAAGTTTTCAACAATTGGTCAAGTCAAATTGGATTAACATAAGGGATATATAAGGCACTCCGATAGGTATCCAATTTGCATCGAATCTTAAAAGAATTAAAAAACTGGCTATCCCTTGGGAAAAATAAAAACAAAAAACAAAGGAACAGGAGCTCTAAAGCATTGAGGATCAACTGAGACTTATACAAGAATATTTATAGGTAGGGTTCATGAGAGATTTGTCTTAAGACAATTTGAAAAACCTAGAAGCTAGGCGTAGATTACTGTGAGCAGAACAAAAGGAAACGTGGTGACTAAAAAGTAGAGCTATATGGTTAGAAAACGGAGATGAAAATAAAAAAAAATTCAAGCCTATGCAAAAGGGAGGAAATCTGAAAACACAATATGGAGTTTAAAGGATCAAGAGGGAAAATCCATTACTTCCTTTGATGGTCTAGAAAATGCAAAAACCACTTTCATTCCTTATTCAAAGAGGATAGGAATGTAAATATCACAGAAATCATAAAGGTGGTTTTATATCTCCCAATATTTGTGGATGAGCAGGGAAATCAAGACTTATTTTCCGAAGTCACATAAGAGGAGGTTAAAGAAACTCTACAAAGATTCCAAAAGGAAAATAGCCCTGGTCCAAATGGATGGACAATAGAATTCTTCAGGGGGTTTCTTGATCTAATTGGAAAAAATATTTTAAAAGTTAATGAGGAATCTCGTATCAATGGTAGAATCCATGGACCATTCAATATGACTTTTATTGCCATCAGTCCTAAGGTAAATGATCTGCAAACTTTTGATGACTTCAGGTGAATCTCTTTGTGTAATTTTATCTACAAAATTATTGCCAAAATCATAGCACGTCAACTAAATCCCTTTCTATCGGAGACCATTTCCAAGGAACAGTTTTGGTTTTTAGAAGGGAAACAGATACATGAGGCAATAAGGGTAGCTCAAGAAGGTCTGCATAGTCTAAAGACTACAAGTTTAAAAGGACAAATCCTAAATATTGATCTTTCAAAAGCATACGATAGAGTGAACTCAACGTATATTCATCTTCTCCTTACCCACCTCGACTTCCAAGTCCCATTCATAAAATGGGTGATGGCCTACATTTCCTCAGTCTCCTTTGTAGCTCTCATCAATGGGGTAGCCTCCCCATTTTTCACCTCAGAAAGCGGTCTGTGTCAAGGTTTTCCCTTATCCCCTTTACTTTTCCTTCTGGTAGCTAAAGGACTTAGTAAAGCTATATATTCAACAACTAGGGAAGGAAATTTTCAAGGAATACTTGTTGCACCAGGGATGAGGATCACCCATCTATTATTTGTGGATGATGTTCTTATTTTTTCTAATGGGCAAGCTGGAGATGCAAAAACTTTGGATGACATTCTATCATTGTTCCGAATGGATATAGGGATGATAATAAATGATAAAAAATCAACAATCTCTACCTCAGAAATGGATGGAGAGGAAATGGTAGTTTATCAGATATTTTTTCCCTTCACTATTCAAGATATTTTGGAAGGAATAAAATATTTGGGCTTTCAATTAAAATTGAACAGTTACAGGAAAGAAGATTGGAAACAATTGATAACTAAATTGGAGAAAAGATTAAATGGATGGAGCTTTAGATGGTTATCTAAAGAAGGTAGACTCACTTTGACCAAATCTATATTAGAAGCCATACCTTTTATTAGATGTAACTAGCATGGATCCCGAAAGGGGTGCTAGAAAAAATTAGAAGGATTTATGCTCCTTTGATTTGGTCTGGGATTGGAGATAAGTATACTCAGCCATGGGAAAATTTGGAAAATATAGCATTTCCAAAATCCTTGGGAGGTTGGGGGCTCAAAAACATCTTCTTTTTTCCCAAAACCCTTGAAACAAAATCATGTTGGATGCTGATATCAATATCCAACTTGTGGTCTCTTGTAGTCTTAAAAAAAAAAAATTCCCTAGATTCAATTGAAGATTGGATAAGAAACCCAAACAAATCTATGACAAATGGTTCGATTATGTGGAAAGAGATGATTTCCTGGTTCTCAGTGGTCATGGATTTTCTTGGTGGAGGGTGGGTAAAGGAAATCATCTTCGTATTGGAGCTGATCGATGACCAGGGTGTGGGAATGTTCATATTCTTTCAGAAGACCTAATTGATCAACTTCACTAGGAAATGTATCTTCTACCTCTCTCAACTAGTTGATCCTCTTACAAAAAATTTATGGAATCAAGGTTTGAGAAATACTACTTTGCTAGGATTAAATGGGATTCATGTAGATCTGTTGAGAAACTATATTATAGAATTGAGAATAGGACATATTAGAGTCATAGATAGGGATGATGAATTATTGTGGTAGAAAGATCCCATAGGCTTCTATACTTCAAAAGCAGGTTACATATCACTGAATATAGACCCCTTACAAAAAAATACCAAATGGTGGTGGAAGGGTCTTTGGAAGATGAAATGCCCTCAAAAAACCAAAATATTTATGTGGGCAGCTTTGAATAGCCAAATTCCAACTTGGGAAGTCTTGATTAAGCGTCAGATAGAAGGTTCAGGAAGATTCCCTCTATGTAAAGATGCAAATGAATCCACCTTCCACATTCTCATCAGATGTCCTTTCACCATGAAATTTTTAACAGAAACATCTAGTACTTGTTGGATTACTGAGAGTGGGGGTGAATCAGTAATAGAGAAATTTAATCCTTTTTAACCATATAATCCAAGAGTTATATCAATGTAGCATTATCATCCAATAATTGCAAAGTAAATAAGGAATGAACAAATCAACAATCATACACATACATAGTACACAAGTGTTTTGCGTGGAAACTCAAAGCGAGAGAAAACCACAGAATGGTTGTTCTTATATGTATTGAAGAATTACATTCATTGGAAGCACCAACTTCCTTTGTTTTCCATATGCAACTAGAAGGATGATCGAACCCCCTTGTTTCTCAGGCTACAACCTGAAGGAAGCTTGAACTCCCCTATTCTATGGCTACAATCAGAAGGAGGCTATAACCCCCTATGTTCTTTGGTTACAACTGAAAGGAGGCTACAACCACCTATCCTTGCCCCTTCCAACCGCCATGAAGTAGAAGTAGAATGATGGAAAAACTGTCACACTATCACTGTGAGATATACAACTATAATCATATACCAATAAACCTGAACCACGCATCAACCATGCTTCAACCTGTACCTCAAACTGTAATCAACCTGTACCATAAACAAGTGCATCAACCATGCACCAACCTGTACCAAACAACCTGTAATCAACCTATACCATAAACAAGTGCATCCAACCATGTACCAATTATGTACCAATCATGTGTAAACTACTCATCAACTATGACTCATCAATATGTACCAACATCATCAACTATACACATCATGTATGTGCCAACTCATCAACTACTTGTCTCAACCATGTACCCAACATGTACCTCAACCAAAAGTCCTCATCAATTTCATCATTCAAATATGATTTGTAACTATGTAATATACCTGGTGTATATGATCACATACCTGGAAACCTTCATTGACTTTAACATTAAGAGACTAGCATTTTCATCAAACTTTTCTTTAGTCTCACATGACTAGTTTTGGATAAGTCAACAACCCTGACTTGAAATAATCATAATTATGTGTGTGTAATGAATAAATATATGAAAATGATACAAAATGTTCTTCAGTGTGTTTTATGTAATTCCTTAAGGTGTCACTACTTAGAACCTCTCAGAAAGGGAGTTATAGAAAAAATGGCATACCTTGTTGAATTCTGGCTTATTCTAGAGAGAGACCTTGTAGAGCATGACCCACACAAAATATTTGTTGAATGGTTCTAAAAATGTTACATAGAATACTACAAGTTGTAATCTAACCAACACATTTTTTCTTACTGAATTTGGATCTGTTATGAAGCATTTATAATGTTTTTACTCGAAACACTTGCTTTATACTAGTTTCGGGACTAGCCACAAAACCTATTTTCCACGGAGTGTAACTCCAAAAATACAATGACCAGAAGCTAAATGTTTTACCACATATACTTGGATATTATTCCTCAATGGAATATCAATTTCACAGTCTGACTCATTCTATAAAAAGCGTTATTGCGAAAATGGTGAGATGACTTGTAAATAACATACCTTAGAAAGCATCATCAAAAGAATTTATCCTCCCTTGTATTCTGGCTTTCTTTTCTTCACCTTCCCTCTGAAATTCAGCTTAGATATCCTTTGGTTACCTCAGACACTTATAGATATTCAATATGCTCAAGTTTGATGTAAAATGAGTGATCCGGATTTTATGAGAAGAACAAAATGACTACAAATTATTAATAGGTGCTTAACAATAAATAACATAGAGACAGTAAAATTGGTTTTCTATTCAATAAGGAAATAAGTTGAAACTTTAAAATATAGCGGAAACAAGCTTGTTGGAATGGTGGCGGCTTATCTCTGAGAAGAGATGTGACGACTGCACTCATTCACAAGAAGATGATTACAATGAGGCTCTGAAGGTGTTTTTACAATAAAAAAGAATGCCAAAATCCCTAGACATCCAAAAACCTAACCCTAGGAGATGAAGCGCCAAAAGTCATGTTGGCCCCGTCTGGGTAAGTTAGTACATCAACTTCTCGGGGTCGTAACTTTTGCATACGATCTCCATTTTAGGAATATGATAGCTTGTTGGAAAGGTATCATCGAGGAGATTAATTTTGGGGGATAAATAATTCCTTTGATTATCATTGAGAATCTTGATCCCGAAAAACCTTCATTTAGGCCCTCAAAATGGCCCCAAAAGTTAAAACTGCTAAAAATAGTAAATTTCCAAAATTGTCAGAAAACTATTTTGAGAGAGTTGGAAAAGGTGGGTGGCCACCGATATCCACCTGGATCAATCCTCCCTCCTTAGGAAGTAGTGGTATCCATTATGTTGATTTCCCCCATCAGATGAAGAAATGTTCCCTCAATTTGGCCCCGGGTGAGCCACTTCCTTTGGTGCAGGAGCTTCCCTGCTTTGACGACTCAATAACAATGGATCCTTTACTTTAAAGTTCCCTTGATATGTGTGTCCACAATTTGATCACTGGATTCCTATTGTATGTAGTCGTGGTTGATCTCTGTTGGTGTCAGTTTCTCTGCTACGCCTGAGGTGTCCAATAATGGTGGGAAATAATGGCAAAGGAGATCTATGTTGAACACTAGGTGTAGGACAAGGAAAGGAGGAATGTTGAGCTCAAAATAATTATCCCCCACATCCTTAGTGATGGCGTATGACCCATAATGGAGTGGGAAAAGATTCTGATGGGGTCCTGCAAGGCATTCTTTCTGCAAGTGCAACCAAACTTTGTCGCCCACCTGAAACTTATGTGGCACCTGATGTTGATCATGGCACTACTTGTACTTGTCATTGGACTTCTGTAGGATATCCTGAACCTATTGGCGAATGTGCTATATCCACTCAATGAGATGGGTGGCTTTGTCAGCTTCAGTTGGAGCAAGAGATGAGTCTGTCGAGGTGACCGCAAGGGGAAGTGCAACATCTATGGGACCCAATGGTTGGAATGCCAACCCCACCTAAAAGTGGTTGTGGTCGATTGAGCTATGCATGGCTCGGTTGTAGCTATGTTGGACATAGGGAAGGCTCTCAAGCCATGTGCAAGGGTGATTTTAATTATACATGTGAAGGATATGCACAATCATTCAATTTATGACCTTTGTTTGGCCATCAGTTTGGGGGTGGAAGGTCGTGGATTTGGTGAGCTTGGTGTCCAATAGTGACTAGAGGATCGACCAGAATGTGCTTAAAAATCGAATGTCCCGATTTGAGACAATGTTTTGTGGGATTCCAAAATGTACCCAGACTTGTTCAAAGAAGAGTTTGGCAGTGGCCTCTGCTGTGATGTTCTTCTTGCGAGCAACCCGAATCGTCATCTTAGAAAAGCGATCAACAACCACAAAAACATAGTCATTTCCCCACTTGGTGGACAGGAGGCCCGACATGTATTCCATTGAGATGGATTCCCATGGATTATTAGGAGTAGGAAGAGGGGTGTACATGCCCTGTTTCTTAGTGGTCGATTTGGTAATAGAACAGGCAGTGCAGGACCTGATATACTTGTCGAACTCCTGTCAAAGTTTCGGCCAATATACATGTTTATGTAGAATTGCCACTATATTGTTGATGCCGAAGTGTCCTACCACCCGACTGTAGTGGGCTTCTAATATCATCTTCACTCGTTGGCTTGATGGAACACGGATATGGCCCAAATGACACAATAACCCATCCTGAATATGGAAATCATCGACAACTGCATTTGCACCCAACATTTGGTAGGTGGTGGTGAAGTCTGCGTCTGTCTCATAGAGTTGGGGCCATCTAGAGGTCTCATGTATGCAGGAGTCTAGCACCGTGGTGAGTGCCGTGATTGGCGGTCTGCTGAGTTAATCAGGGACGTGATTGGTGCTTCCTTTTTTATACTTTATGTTGAGGTGGAATTGCTGCAAGTATGTGGACCACTTTTGATGGCGATCATTCTACAATTTTCCTTGTGTCTACATGAACTATAGTGGATTATGATTAGTGTGGATGACTGCCTCCTTCCCAAGAATGTAAGGTCTCCACTAGTGGTAGGATTTCACAATGGAGTACATTTCTTTGTCGTAAGAAGGGTACTTACAAACAACATATGATAGTGTCTCATTATGACAGGCCACAGGGTGGTCATGATGAGTGAGAATGACACCCACCACATAGTCTGAAGCATTTGTCTCGATCTCAAAGGGTTGTTGCAGGTCTCGTAGTGAAAGTATTGGGGCTAAGCATAAGTGCTTCTTCAAATCATTGAACGCTTGTTGTTGGGATCAAACGCACACAAATTTATCCTTACCACCACCTCTAGTTATTTGGTTGAGGGTCCATGCAATATGAGAGAATCCCAACACAAACTTGTGGTAGAAATTGGCAAGGCCCAAGAAGCTTCGAAGCTCAGTGAGTGTGGTTGGGGCTGGCCAGTCACGGATGACTTGGATCTTGGCTGGATCCACATGTACACCATGTTGATCAATTATGTAGCCCAGGCAATGGACCCTGTCCATGCTGAAGGAGATTTTTTCCAAGTTGGCATATAGCTTGTGCTACCGCAGGGTGTGCAAAACCTATTGAATATGCTGTAAGTGTTCATCCCAAGTCTTGTTGTAAACAATAATGTCATCCAGATACACCACTACTAAAGTATTGGTGAACGGTCATAGGATATCATCCATCATCCTCATGAAAGTGGTTGGATCATTTTTCAAATCAAAGGGCATGACCAACCATTAAAAAAGGCCTTCCTTTGACTTGAAGGAGGTTTTCCATACATCTGTCTATTCTATCAGGACCTGGTGGTAGCCAGACTTTAGATCAATATTACTGAAGTATTTCTCCCCTTAAGTTGATCAAGGAGGTCATCAGTTGGGGGAATCAGATACCAATTTTTGACTGTGATTTTATTCAGAGCCCGGTAATCAATGCAGAGTCGCTAGGTTCCATCTTTCTTCTGTACCATCACGATTGGTCTCTCGAAAGGTGATGAGTTGGGACGGATGTTCCCCTTGTGGATAATTCCTTGGATATGTCACTTGATCTCCTCATTCTCTAACAAAGAGCGACGATAGACTGGCCCATTGGGCAGTGGTGCGCCAGGGGTCAGATCGATGGGGTGGTTGACCTGACAGTGCAGAGGTAACCCGATAGATGAGGAGACGATATCTGAGTATTCTTCCATGACCTTATCTACTTGCTTCTACTATGTGGAAAGGTCAGCCGCAGAGGCCCTGGATGTGGCTGTGATCTTTCACTTATTCTGAGAGTGAATCACGATGAAGAAAAAATTCCTTGTCTAAGAGATGACCTTCTTGCATTACTTAGCAGAGATCAAGGAAATAAAACTAGGTGGGACTACCTTGGGTATCTTGTACAATTTCCTGTTCAAAGTAATAATAACACTATGAGGCCTAGACTCATATACGACATGCTGTTTCCATAAATAAGGTTGTCCCAAAATAAAATCACAAACTTCAAGAGGATAAACATCACATAATACCTCATCTTTGAAGGGCTTGATGCCATACTACAATCAACACTGTTGGCTGACACAAAGATCGCTTCCTTGGCAGAGCCATCCAATGGTGTAGGGTTGTCGGTGCGGTGTTTTCAGTAGTGTCAACCGCTTGATGAACTCTACTAAGATGATATTCTTCTGGCTATCACTATCCATGATGAAGTGTAGTGGAGTGCATTTTACCCACATATGTAAATGGAAGAGGCGTTCTCCTTCTTCTGGCTCATTTGGTTCACCAGGCTAGAGCTTGGTGGTAGCAACGGTGGCACTGAGTTCTATGTTAATGATCCATGTTCCCCTTTCTAGTTCTATCTCAGAGTCTGAACCCGCATCTGATTAATATAATTTCACTTTGGCCACCAATGACTGCTTTGAGCGGTAGTCAGTAGTGTTATGCCAAGGGCTCTTATGGCAGTCACACCACTTCCTAATATCTTTCTTTGTCTTTTGGGTGTCCTTCTTTGCTTGCAGCTTGGGATGGTTGTCCTGATACTATCCATATTTTCTCTGTCCTTTTTTTTGTTGGTTGGGGCCACCCTTTCCTGGCTTTTGTTGTGAAGGGTTCCCAGGCCCAAATTGCCGCGTCTTTTGTTTGAGCTTCTACTCAATTTTGATGGGATATCGATAGGTCGTGACCGAGGATGAGATGTCTATTGGATGATGTTGTCATTGATGCCAATGGCTTGATTAATTGATTTCATTGATTGATGTCAAGCAATTGATTGATTGATGATTGATGTAATATAATATGTATTGTCCTTGATGAGAATGCATAGATGAAGATGGATCAATGAGTTGTCATTGATATGATGAAGATGGATCAATGAGTGGTCATTGATACATGATGAATATGGATTGATGTGGTTTCACTAGTATATGATGCATTGTTGGAAAAATGTATAGAAGACTCATTATTGTCTTATCATGATTGATAAGGTGCACAAATGGATGAACTCCAAAGTGGTCCCCTTATGGTGAAAGACCTCATGGGAAGACGCTTTGTGGATTGAGTTATCCTAGAAGAATGGTTGGAGGACCCATGCTCTCATTATTATATTATCATGATTGATAAGGTGCACAAATGGATGAACTCCAAAGTGGTCTCCTTATAGTGAAATCCCTCATGGGAAGATGCTTTGCAGATTGAGTTATCTTAAAAGAATGGTTGGAGGACCCATGCTTGTATGTGGAATAACAATATGAAGATTAAGGATATTGTTGGTGAAAATATCCTATATGTATATTTCGTTTCATTCCATTTCAAGTGGTATGTAGAACATCACATAACTTCTCACAGTTAGAGAGTTATGGCCATGAGAAGTTGGAGACTGGAGGTTTGGGTAATGGACCCAAGTTTGTTTGATGGGTAAAAGTATGAGTTATGATATATTTTCAGAAAATACTATTCTATATGAATAGTACATTTCATTCTATTTTCGGTGGTATGTGGAACGTCACATAACTCCTCACGGTTTGAGAGTTAGGGCCTTACGAAGTTGGAGGACCCTCACATGTCATCTAGAAGCCCCAAAAGGTCAAAGTAGTCAAAGTGGTTTAAGGGATTTTAAAAGGTAAATAATAAAGTGAAGTGATGAGTGTACTATAATTCAAATTGAATACAAAATAAAGTATTTAAATAATAAATTTAATGGAGAAATTAGAAGTGGGTTTACCCTAAAATAAGGAAAGTGGGGCCAAGTGACCTAGAAAATGTTTTTAAGGAAGCTACTTGGAGAGTATAAATAAGAGGAAAGGCTCTCTCATTTTAATAACACTTGAGAATATTGAATATCTATATGTGTCTAAGGTAACCAAGGATATATAATCCTAAATTCTGAGGAAAGGTGAAGAGAAGAAGTCCAAAATGCAAGGAAGGATAAATTCTTTGATGGTGCTTTCTAAGGTATGTTATTTACAGGTCGTCTCACCATTTTCGCTATAACTTGTTTTCTATAATGATTCAGACAATGAAATTGCTATTCCATTGAGAAAACATACCCAAGTGTCTGTGGTAAAACATTCATCTTATGTGTCATTGTATCTTGGGAGTTACACTCCGTGGAAAATAGGGTTTGTGGCTAGTCCTGAAACTAGTCAAAAACAAGTGTTTAGGGTAAAAGCATCATACTTCTTCATAATAGATCCAAATTCAGTGAGACAAAATGTGTTGGTTAGGGTACAATATTTAGTATTTTTTTTAATAGTTTCATATCAATTCAATGAATATTTTGTGCGGGCCACTCTCTACAAGGTCGCTCTCTAGAATAAGCCATAATTCAACAAGGTATGCCATTTTTGCTATAACGCCTTTTATGAGAGGTTCCAAGTAGTGAAACCTAGAGGAATTTCACAAAACACACTGAAGAAATTTTTTATCAGTTTCATATCTTTATTCATTACATGTACAAAGTTATGATTATTTCAAGTTGGGGTTGTTGACTAATCCAAAACTAGTCATGGTTGAGAGAAGCAGTTGATGAGTTGGCACATACATGAGGTGTATAGTTGATGATGTTGGTACATATTGATGAGTCATTTTTTATTATTATTTTACACATGATTGGTATATACTTGGTACATGGTTGGATGCACTTGTTTATGGTACAAGTTTATTACAGGTTGTTTGGCAAAGGTTGGTGCATGGTTGACGCATTTGTTTATGTTGACAGATTGATATCTGTTGAGGATTGTTTCCTCATCTCAGTTGGTGCTAAGAATGTAAGTTGAGTCTTGCATATAGAGCTAGTGATATTGTAGAGTTGTACTCTATTCAGTTGTTGCGAAACCCCCCCGGATTGAAGTCCATAATAAAAAGAAAAATTGTACATACATCTTGTGTTCTTTGTGTTCCTTGTGGAGATGATTTGTTGATGATATGTTGCTGATATATATTGCTTACATGTATTCACATCTAACTGATTATAAATAACAACAATGAGTAATGATAAAATTTTGAATGTTAACTAAGGAGTTTTTGTGTAAGAGGGAAGTTTTGGGAAAAACATCCCCACACTCATTCACCCCCCCCTCTAAGTGTGGTAGGTGTGTCCAACAATTGGTATCAGAGTGGGCCTTCACTACAAGCCTTAACAAGTTTGAAGGAGATATATAGAAAAACAAATGGAAATTGAAGTTCCAATTATCTAGATGCATATCGGTGGCCACCCACCTTTTCCAACTGGCTCAAAACAGTTTTCTGACAATTTTGGCAATTTACTATTTTTAGCAGTTTTAACTTCTAGGGCCATTTTGAGGGCCTAAATGAAGGTTTTTCAGGATCAAGCTATTCAATGATATCCAAAGGCATGATTGAGCCCACAAAATGAATATCCTTGATGATACCTTTCCAACGCACTATCACAGGCCTAAAACGGAGATCGTATGCAAAATTTACGACCCCGGGAAGTTGATGTACTAACTTACCCAAACGGGGCCCACATGACTTTTGGCGCTTCATCTTCTAGGGTTAGTTTTTTGGATGTCTAGGGTTTTTGGAATTCTCTCTTATTGTAAAAATGCCTTCAGAGCCTCATTGTAACCTGCTTCTTACGAATGTGTGCTTCCATCACATCTCTTCTTAGAGATAAGCCGCCACCATTCCAACAAGCTTGTTTCCGCTCCATTTTACAGTTTCTTCTTATTTTGTTATTGAATAGAAAACCAGTTTTATTGTATCTCTGTTATTTTGTGTTAAGAACCTATTAATAATCTGTATTCATTTCGTTCTGCTCATAAAATTTGGATCATCAAATCCTTGATGAGGAAAACTATTCCACTTGGAGAATAGAGATGAGATTATATTTGAAGATAATGGGAGCAACTATTTGGAAGGCAACCATCGATGGATATGTTCTGTTGAAGAACAAGTCAAATTTTGCAGCTCAAAGGGAAGGACAGAAGAATGATGCATTGGCTCTCAAGACCATTCTGAGTGGACTCTCAAGCCCTATCAAAGAGAGCACGGGGCAATGCACTTCCACCAAGGATCTATGGCTAAATCTAGAGGAAACATATCAAAGCAAGAAGGAGAAGGAAGAAATTGAAGACCACTCGATCAAGATCATCAAATATAAAGAATCATCAAAAAATCTTGAATGTATTGTTTCTAAATGTGATTTTGAAAAAATTTCAAGTGAAGATAAAGAATCAAGTAATGATAGCACAAAGGAATATCTTGAAGACATTTCAAATGAAGGCAAAACATCATGTGATGGTGTTAGAAAGAAGGAATATATTGAAGGTAAAGAATCTCCCAAGATTCTTGATTGCAATAATTCAAAGTGTGATGATGTTGAATTTTTTTCAAGTGAAGAAGATGATCTAGAAACAGTTTGTGTAAAGTTTGATGATAGTTATCCCATGGAAAGAATAGAAAAAAATCTATTAGAACTTCAAAAGGAAATTGAAGAGGGTTTATACATGTATAGGAATGATCATTTTTATACACATTATAACTATCTTTCAGATAACACTAAGAAGTTTTTTAGGAGGAGTCAAAGACACATCTTGAAGTTAAAGGGAACACTCAAAGAACAAGAAGAGAGTTATAAATTAGAATAAAAGGAAGAAGAGATCACAAGACTAAAGGATGGAAAAGAAGACTTGAATATAGATGATGAGATTAGCAAAAGTTTTGAAACCATTATTCATCTCAAAACCCAAATTGAAGAAGCCAAAATAATAGAGGAACTATTGAAGATTCAAATAAATGAAAAGGAAGAGTCATGTTGTAAGATAGAAGCTGAAATTGTTGACCTTAGAAATAAGGTAGAGAAGTCAAACAAATTCTTGAATAGCTCAAGAATCTTGGATGAGATATTGGAAAGTCAAAGACCACCATGTGATAAATCAGGTCTTGGATACAAAGGAGAAGATACACATGTTGAAGCAAGCACCTCAAAGAAGCATGAGGTAAGTCCATCAAAGAAGGAAGAAAATGTTGAAAAACAACCATCTACACAAGACAAAGAATATTTCAAAAGAACAAATAAAGGAAGACATCAAGAAGCTACTTTTGGGACACCAAAGAAAAGGTATGAACGTCTTTTTCATGGGCATTGTTATTCATGTAATGGATATGGTCACAAAGCTTTTGAATGTAGATCTTATGAAAGGAGATATAATGGAAGATTCTATAACACCACAAGGTGTTTCAGATGTGATCAAGTAGGACATATTGTTGTTCACTGTAACTCTATGAGATGCTACAGCTGTAGTGGATTTGGACACAAATCCCAGGAGTGCTAGAACACAAGAAGAAAGTCCATGATGAGGACTTCACATAGCATGGCTAAAATAAGGAATGAAGTAAGAAAGGGAGATATCTTTGAAAATATGGATGCTCAAAGCTCAAGTTCTAAGGAGAAGGGTCATCTATGTTGGGTATGTTTTATATTCTTTGCATGAGGAGAAGGGTCATTCTGCATCGGGAAATGTGATACCTACCTCGGGAAACATGTCATGTATTTAGGTGGTTTTTTCGGTACATGGTTTTTGCTGATGATTTTCTATTTCCAGTTAAGGAATTAGGGTTTTGGACTAATCCAAGTCATTGGGTTAGGGTTTTGGATGTCGCTGGCTCCTATACGTATATTTTATTGTAAACAATGTAACATAATGAATGAATATAATATATTTTGGTTTTCCCGATTTGGGTTTCCAGAGGAAAAATCTCTCTGTAATGTTTGTATTTTCCATTGTATATTTTCTGTTCTTTTCTAAATATCCGTTTACAGTAGACATTGTACAAGGTTAGAATTTACAATCTACAGAAGTGGGTGAAGAAGATAGAGCAGCTAGATCAGAATGAAAGACTGAAGGGAAGTACAAAAGTGTCATCTACTGAGGCACACATGGGTGACGGTGGTGACAGTCATGTGCATACGCATGCTGACCTTGAATAGGTCGTGTACACACACACTCTTTTGTGCAGTAGGTCGCTTATATGTTGTAAAGCCTTGGTAAAAAGGAAATTCACATGGCTTGGAGTTTGATGTGATGGTATAACTCTGTATTGTAGGGTCTGACATTGTTTATTGCAGGTTTTAACACTGTTTGCTACAAGTTTTCATGGTGAGATCACACAATGGTATAATAAAAATAAATATTGGGTGCATGGAACTTGTTAGCAACAATACTTGTCTTCGACATCGGGATATCCAGGTCCGCAGGTTACACGAGGAGCATCTGAGCGCAGTGCATAGAAGAATTCCTTTTCGGACTTAAAATCAAGAGAGCGGGAAAAATTATAGTATCAACGGTCTGGATCCATCCTTATGAGCAGATCAATGGTCGGCGGGAAATCGCGAATAGAGGAGTTGCACCGAGAATAGCACAAATAGATCGTGCCCATATTGTATGCAGGAATGGATGGCAGTCGTTCATCCCAAAGAATGTGTGGCACGAGATCTGGTCACGTCGGCTTTTCGGCAGTCACGAGTTCAAAGGGTGAAGGTTTTATGTCGTGGTACATCTCTAAACCCCGAACCGCGAAGTGCCGATAGCGCCCAAATCTGGGCCCACAGTATCAAGGGGCAGTCTCAGCCATCCATTTGAAGCGAACACCTGGCGCGCGATTAGGCTCCCCGCCTGTTCTCCCATCATGATTTCGAAGCGCAAGAAGAAGCTCCCTCATATCCCGGATGTGCGGAGTGACGAGAGCTTCCAGGGAATGGGGCCCACAACAGTGTCGGGTAAATTTAGGACCGTCATATCTAGAGGGGCATGTGGCACCAGATTAAGCCGCTTCGGTGTTTCACTCATCGCGATTTCAGGAAGCACGGATTAGCTCCTTCCCATTCGCGAACGCTGAGGGCACCTTGGGGATAAGTGCGTGGTCACAACCCATGGTCACTTGAGAAAGAAAATTGATGCTCAGGAAGGGCCAAAGGCGTCGTGTATGTTCATAGAAGGAATTACCGCGATCTCCAAGTGCCATTTGATTCGACCTCGGTCCTGGTTTTCGCTTGGAGTAAATGAAGGAAAGAAAGGGTAGTTGAAACCTCCCCTCATTCATTAAATGTGAAGAATGGAGTCTCTAGCAAGTGGACTACTCAAGAGGGTCTTGTGTACACATTTTTTCAGAGAAGCCATGCCAGGTTCTCGACTAGCCGGAGGAGGTCTGCACACGCTAACTTGGCATTTACTGGTTCAGCTACTCCTCCCCTGCAAAGGCCATGCGAAGTTAAGGAGACGTCTGACAAAGGAATTCCACATGAAGATTGATTGAAGAGACACTACACCTTGAAATGAGAGCTCGCCTCTATTGGGAAAATCTGCCCAAGTATATGTACTCAGTTTTTTGTATTTTTTAAGGTATCGATGGTAGAGTGAAGCTCCCAATTGTAAAGTTTTAGCACAGACTCTAGTTCTCTGGTTATGTATTGGCATGTAAGATTTCATTTTTAATGACAAAAATTCTTCTCACTCCATCTGGTTTTCATATTATGCTAAGAGAGTTCGTGATCGACTGATTCGCACGAATTATGGCAATTATGTTGTGATAAAGGATTTATTGTGGCATTGTTGTTTTCTCTGGTTTTCTACGTTTGAATGTAAGAAGATATCGCGTTTAGATGCCTTCCTCTATAGTATGTTAGGAACCTGATGTTTACGACAGACCTCTATGTTTCTCTTATACAAGTCTTCCCCCTATTCACCCTTACTACAACTCATTGTTTGAAGTTATTTAAGACCTCACTTGCCCATGCATGCCTGGCCTAGTTTCGGAGTTAGAACCACGTTGTTTTGAGTTAACTTCTATTCGATCACCCCATTAAAACAAATCATGACATAAACTAATGGGCATCGGGCTCTGCTCCTGCTGCAATCCAGGGGTGACTTCTGTCGCCAACATTTCTGGCACCGTTGCCGGGGACGAAGTTGAAAATTTTCCCCGGGATTGAACGACATTGAGCCTCTGATTCTGAAGGTGCATCGGGTATCAGAGCCTTTGAAGATTGCTACTGTACACCTGGCGAATCCATTGTGATGACTCCACTATGGCAATCCTACCATGTTAATTGTGGCTTTCAGAGGTAGACACACGCAGTCTCACCCACAACTGCCTCTAGCTACACCTTAAACTGATCTGGAGGTGGTTCTCAGAAAAGGAAAGATCTCTGAAGAAGAAGCTTCCACCGTTGAAACAGGTAATCTTCCATATCCTTCTGTAAGAACCCCATTTTCTCCTCCTTAGTTTCTTAATAGACCTCCTTCAGAGGTTTCCCGTTTCCTGAATTTTGGGAGTGTTACTGCTAAGTTTTCCCCTCCTGATCTGGGATTGGAGGGAGATATCCTTGTCAGTCCCCTCTCTTCTGAAGCTGTACCTTGGCATATACCCAGGACCACAAAATATTTCCCCACTCCTACACAAAGAGGAGCACCTGCTGACTTGAGCTCATTATCCTTCTCCTTATATCCCCTCTTGTTTCCCACTCCACTTCGAGACTCATTCCCAATAGCCCCTTCACGAACTCCTTCTCCTCCAAGATCTCCTCCACCTAATATTCCTATGGCTGGTTCTAATCCCCCTATGAATAGAATGGATTCCATAGTCGCTTCCAGATATTCTCCCTTAATCCTACCTCATCCTATGAATCCTCTCCCTACTGGAGATTACTTGAAATACATGCCCAAGTTCACCGGGGAAGGGGACATAACCGTGGAAGAGCACCTGGATTATTTCTATAGTTATGCAGACAACCTGAACATTGAAAATGAAGATGTCTGGATGAGAGTCTTCATCTAGAGCCTGGATGGTGAGGTGAGGAAATGGTTTAGAGGATTGGCCCCCGGATCCATTGCTGGGATCGAAGCCCTGAATAGTGCTTTCCTGAGGTAGTGGGGCGATAGGAAGGATTTCATGTACTACATGACAGAGTTCAGATCTTTGAAGAAGATGGATGGAGAGTCTATCTCCGACTTCTCCAAAAGATTCAACAATATGTATAACAAGATCCACACCGAAATAAATCCTTCAGAATCCTTGGCCAAGATTTATTATGCCAGTGCATTTGGACCCGATTTCTGTCTTTTATTGAGGGAAAGAAGAGCCACCTCCTTAGTCCAAATGCAATATGCGACCATAGAAGTGGAATCCAATGTATTAGCAGCTGATAGGCTGAGGAACAAGGCCGATGCAGGCAAAATAAAGGGAAGATCCGAAGCCTCAACTTCTAGCCCATCGGTGCCCCACCCTCAAGTGGATGAACTGACCAAGATGGTGAAGTCTCTATCTGCAGAGATGGAGAGGATGAAGGTGGAAGGGAGGCAAGCATACAAGGGCCCTCAGAGCATCGAAAACAAAGGAGGTTTTAGGAGGCCAAACAATATCACTTCCCTGACCATACAAAGGGAGAGGGGAAGAGACAGATAAGACCAGAAGATTCAGGCCCCTTTCCAAAACAATTTTATTGCCGAGGAAGAATAAGGGGAAACAGGTGAGATTGATCCTGAAATCCATTGCTTCAGAGAAACTCCTCCTTTTCCTCATCTGACTCAATCAACATACGAGGAGTCTCTCATGAACAATCAGCTAAATGAACTGAGCAAGGAAAACAAGACTAGTGGCCGCCAAGGCAGGTATGACATGAGGTCTCAAAAGAAGACAGTAACACCTGATGATCCTGAGCAGTCCACTAGAATAGAGAAACCTACTAATGAAGTAGCAGACAGTCACAAAGGTAAAAAGAACCAACCCCTCTCTCCTATAGTCTAGAATCATGTTCCCAAAATAAGAGAAATCCCAAAGCTCTCATCTTCTTTTAATTTCGAGCATGAAATTCAAAAAATCAGAATCCTTATGCCCCTAACTGAATTGATTAAACATGAAGGGTTCAAGAAATGCTTCTCTGAGCTTTTACAGTCTGAGGTATCAAGCCTTCCCACAGACTCCATCAATTTGCAAGATGAAAAGCCTACAGTTATTCTAGGTCCTATGGTAGAAGACAGGAATGACTCATGCCCTCCCTTCTACACTTCCTTGAACATACATGACAAGGTACTACACAATTGTTTGATGGATTCGGGGGCTTCTCACAACCTCATGCCCAAAACTTGCATGGAAGAGTTAGGTCTAGAAGTCACTCGAGTCTATCATTACCTATATTCCTTCAAATCCAGGAAATTTCAACGTCTCAGGGTTATCAAAGACCTGGTCGTGACCTTGTTTCAGTTGCCCATGAAAAGTGTGGTCATGGATATTGTAGTGGTTGATGTCCCCCCCAAGTTCAGTATGTTGTTATCAAGATATTGGATAAAAAGACTTTGGGGAACCTTGCAGATGGACCTCACATATGCTACTATCCCAGTGTTCGAAGGAGAGAATAGGAGGCTATATAGGGAAGCCCAACTGGCCTATATAATCAGTGATGAAGCCAATCCTACCAACCATCACATTTTCACCTTGGACTCTGATTTAGGTTCCAGTTTACTGCAACTCACTCATGCTCCTAAGCCTCCTCTTGGACTCAGAAAGTATCCCACCACTCCTCATGAACTTCCTCCCTCCATCACCCCCGTTTGGAAAATGTTTTTTGATGGAGCCTATTCCAGGGAAGGCACTGGTGCTGGGGTGTTTTTTGTGTCACCTACCTAGGAAACCGTATCTCTGTCATACAAATTAGAATTTGAAACCACCAACAATGTGGCAGATTATGAAGCCCTTGTTCTAGGATTAAGATTTGCAAGGGAAATGGGAATTCAGGAGATAGCAGTGTTCAGAGATTGTAGAGTTGGTGGTCCAACAGATCAGAAGCGCTTATCAGGCTAAGCACCCTCCACTCAGAAATTACAGAAATGAATTATGTGACCTAATTGACAATTTCTTCTTAGCCTTCAATATCTCTTTTATTCCAAGGGAGGATAATGTTGTGGCTGATTATTTAGCTGTTTCGGCTAGCCAGTTCAAGGTCCCTTAGTCATTTATGGCCAAATATGATGTTGAGATAAAATATAGGCCCTTTGTACCGGACAATGTCAAGCATTGGAAGGTATTCGAAGATGATCTGGAAATCGAGAAATTTCTCCAATCTGTTGATGAATTTTCTTCGTTGCACATTGATCAGGATCTTGATACAGAAGATAACCCTCACCATGAGGTGTTTTTAAATAAAATTGCTAACCACCAGATCATTCAGTTACCTAGCAATCACATTCTGAGGGGACTAATTCATTCAGAAATATTGTTCGATGGGAATGATGTGGAAGTAAAGGATAGGGTTTCAGATGAAGATGCTTACACAATCGAGTACAACATTGGCACACTGGAGGAGCCTAAGTTTATCAAGTTGTCAAAGAGTTTGACCGAAGAACAGAGGGCCGAATGTATTGAGTCACTGAGGGAGTTTTCTGATGTGTTTGCATGGACCTACGAAGACCTCAAGACATATGACACATCTTTCATTGAACACAAGATCCCACTAAAGGAAGAGCCTAAGCCATTTAGGCAGAAGCTAAGACAGATAAACCCCATATTGCTGCCTGTCATGGAGAAAGAAGTGAAGAAGTTGTTAGAGGCCCAGATCATCGTCCCCTTGACATATTTTGATTGGGTGGCCAATTTGGTTTCGGTAATAAAGAAGAGTGGAGAAATCAGGCTCTGTGTCGACTTCAGTAACCTAAACAGGAGCTCAAAGAAATACAATTATCCCCTGCTCAACATGGAGCACATATTGCAGAGGGTAACCAATGCATCTAGGATTTCCATGATCGATGGATTTTCTGGCTATAATCAGATATCGGTCATGCCTGAAGACAGAGAAAAGATAGCCTTCACCATCCCTTGGGGCACAGTCATGTATGCCAAAATTCCATTTGGACTGATGAATGCAGGAGTGACATTTCAGCGAGCCATGGACATAGCCTTCATCGGAGAGAAATACAATTTTGTGGTGATATATATGGATGACATAACAGTCTTCTCGAGGTCGGATAAAGAGCATTTTTGTCACCTGAGAAAAGTTTTCTCAAAATGTTGAAGGTTTGGCCTTTCTCTAAACCCTAAGAAATATTTATTTGCTATCGAGGAGGGGAATCTGTTAGGCCATATAGTATCAGCATAAGGAGTGAGGATTGATCCTAGCAGAGTGGAGGCAATTCGAACCCTGTCATTTCCTAGATCTAAAAAGGAAGTTCAGGCCTTTTTGGGGAAGATTAATTTTATGAGGAGATTTGTCTCGAATTTCGCTGAGCTGGTGAAACACATCACAACCATGCTCAAGAAGGGAAATGAAGTGAAATGGACCACTGAACCCAGGGAATCTTTTGTCCAAATAAAAAGAGCATTGACTGAGGCACCTGTGCTGATCAGTCCTGACTATTTCAAAGATTTCCTTATCTTCTCTTTTGCTTCTTTTGATACAGTAGCAGCGGTCATGTTGTAAACAAATGAGGAGGGGCGAGAGAAACCCATTTACTTCTTCAGCAAGGCGTTAAGAGATGCAGAGGTCAAGTATGAAATCATGGAGAAACATGCCTATTCCTTAGTAAAATCTCTCAAATCTTTCAAGGTCTATGTCCTACACTCAAAGGTGATTGCATACGTTCCTTCAGCTTCTGTGAAGGACATCCTCGTATAGCCCGACATTGATGGGAAGAGGAGTAAATGGAGAGCCAAGATCCTGGAATTTGACCTAGAAATAAGGCCTACCAAATTGATCAAAGGTCAAGGCTTAGCCAAGTTGCTGGCTGAAGCCAATTGCCAAGCTTTGAGGGTAAGTTTTATGAACGAAATCCCATAAATTCAGCTGGGTCAGCTGTCTGAAATAGACCCTCAAAGGGAACCCTTGTTGGCTTGATGTCCTTGGTATAAGGATGTCATATATTTTCTGCAAGAATTGCGGCCTCCAGACGGCCTGCAAAGAAACAAATCAAGAGCTCTGAAGCTCAAGGCAGTCAGGTACTACCTTATCAATCAAATTTTATACTGGAAATACCCCCTGGGAGTACTTTTAAAATGCATGGATCCACAAGAGGCCAATAAAATCATGGTTGAATTTCACACCGACCTATGTGGGGGGCACCATTCCTGGAAGACCACAGCCCACAAAATTCTCAGAGCTGGGTACTACTAGCCCACCTTGTTCGACAATGTTCATAAAGGAGTTAGAGCCTGTATCTCATGCCAAAGATTTTCAGGAAAACAACAGCTCAAGTCTCTGCCTTTACAACCTACAGTTGTTTCGGGACCTTTCCAGCAATGGGGCCTAGATTTTATTGGAGAAATCCACCCGGCTTCCAGCAAGCAGCACAGATGGATCCTGACCGCCACAGATTTCTTTACTAAGTGGATTGAAGTTATCCCCACCAGGAGTACTTCCCACAAGGTAATCATTGGATTCCTGGAAGACCTTGTCGTAAGGTTCAGCTGCCCAAGAAATATTGTTACTGATAACACAACCTCTTTCAAGGCTGAGCCATTAGTCAGGTTCTGTGAACAATTTGGGATCAATCTCATTCACTCCACCCCATATTATCCCCAGGGCAATGGTTTATCAAAATCCTCCAACAAAATCCTAATGAGGATCATCAAAAGATTGTTGGAGGACAATAAAAGGGCATGGAACTCGAAGCTAAAATTCGCTCTATGGGCCGATCGGGTGACCACCAAGAAATATATAGGCATCTCCCCTTTCCAGTTAGTTTACGGAGCATAAGCTGTCTTCCCTTCTCAGTTGGCCATTCCCATAGAGAAATTCTTCCAGGATTATCAAGAATAGCCTAATGACATGATAAAAAGGATTCATCAACTGGTAGAAGTCCAACAGGCCAGAGAGCAGGTAATGGACAAAATTCAGGATCATCAGCAAAGGATCAAGTAGGTTTTCGATAAGAAGGCCAAGAAGGAGTAGTTCCAGATAGGAGACCTGGTGCTGAAATGGGACGCTCCTAAGCAAGATAAGGGAAAACACAACAAATTTGAAGCCCTGTGGATCGGCCCCTTCAAAATCTTCGAAGTTTTCTCAAATAACACTTACAAGTTGCAGGATTTGGAGGGTGAAGAGGCTTTCAACAGCCCAGTACATGAACATTTTCTTAAAAAAATGTTTTGTCTGAGCCTTCGGTGGCTCCCTTGTTTGTAAATATTATCCTTTCTGTTCTTTGTTTTTACTTTTATTATTTCGGTTTAGTAAATGACTCCATAGCCCAACAGTAAGGCACTAGAACTACAAAATGAGTCCTTAGAGCATCACAGGGATGACTCTATCCCCCATGGAGCCTAATGTTAGAAACAATACTTGTCTTCGGCATCGGGATATACAGGTCCGCAGGTTACACAAGGAGCATCAGAGCACAGGACATAGAAGAAGTCCTTTTCGGACTTAAAATCAAGCGAGCGGGAAAAATTATAGTATCAACGGTCTGGATCCATCCTTATGAGTAGATCAATAGCCGACGAGAAATCGCGGATAGAGGAGTTGCACCGAGAATAGCGCAAATAGATCGTGCCCATATTGTATGTAGGAATGGATGGCAGTCGTTCATCCCAAAGAACACGTGGCACGAGATTTGGTCACGTCAGTTTTTTGGCATTGCAAGTTCGAAGGGTGAACGTTTTATTTCATGGTACATCTCGAAACCCCGAAGTGTCGATAGTGCCCAAAGCCGGGCCCACAGTATCAAGGGGTAGTCTCATCCATCCATTTGAAGCAGACACCTGGTGCGTGATTAGGCTCCCCACCTGTTCACCCATCGTGATTTCGAGGCACAAGAAGAAGCTCCCTCATATCCCCGATTCACAAAGTGACGAGAGCTTCCAGGGCCTGGGGCCCACAGCAGCGTCGGGTAAATTTAGGACCGTCAGATCTAAAGGGGCGAGTGGCACCAGATTAAGCCACCTCGGCGTTTCACTCATCGCGATTTTAGGAAGCAAGGATTAGCTCCTTCCCATTCGCGAATGTCGAGGGCGCCTTCGGTATAAGCACGTGGTCACAGCCCATGGTCACTTGAGAAAGAAAAGAGTTGCTCAGGAAGGGCCAAAGGCGTTGTAAATGTTCACAGAAGGAATTACCGTGATCTCCAAGTGCCATTTGATCCGACCTCGGTCCTGGTTTTCGCTTGGAGTAAATGAAGGTCAGAAAGGGTGGTTGAAACCTCTCCTCATTCATTAAATGCGAAGAATGGAGGGTCTGGCAAGAAGAATGCTTGAGAGGGTCCTGTGTACCCATTTTTTCAGAGAAGCAATGACGGGTTCTCGACTAGCCGGAGGAGGTCTGTACACGATAACTTGGCATTTACTGGTTCAGCTACTCCTCCCCTACAAAGGCCATGCGAAGTTAAGGAGACGTCTGATGAAGGAATTCCACCCAGAGATTGATTGAAGAGACACTACACCTTGAAAGTTGAGCTCAGCTCTGTTGGGCAAATCTGCCCAAGTATATGTACTTATTTTTTTGTATTTTTGAAGGTATCGATGGTAGAGCGAAGCTCCCGATTGTAAAGTTTTAGCACAGACTCTAGTTCTCTGGTTATGTATTGGCATGTAAGATTTCTTGTTTAATGACAAACAGTCTTCTCACTCCATCTAGTTTTCATCTTATGCTAGGAGAGTTCGTGATCGACTAATTCGCACGAATTATGGCAATTATGTTGTGATAAAGGATTTATTGTGGCGTTGTTTTCTCTGGTTTTCTGCGTTTGAATGTAAGAAGATCTCGCGTTTAGATGTCTTCCTCTATAGTCTGTTAGGAACCTGATGTTTACGACACACCTCTGCTTTTCTCTTATACAAGTCTTCCCCCTATTCACCCTTACTACAACTCGGTGTCTGAAGTTATCTAAGACCTCACTCGCCCATGCATGCCTGGCCTAGTTTCGGAGTTAGAACCACATCGTTTTGAGTTAACTTCCATTCGATCACCCCATTAAAACAAATCGTGACATAAAATGATGGGCATTGGGCTCTGCTCCTGCTGCAATCCAGGGGTGACTTCCGTCACCAACAACACTAACCTAAGAGTATGGATTGATGATGATCTATTGGGATTAATCATTTTTTGATGTTGATGGTGGTATACATGGCCGGTATATCTTATGATGTATTATTGGAAGCATATGTTGATATCATGGTGCATGCATTTTTCATATGGATTAGGCTACATGTTGAGAGATATGGTTGGTGAGTTGATGAGGTGATCATGTTGTACATCATTTTTTATCTATAGTTGATGCATGATTGGTATTTTTCTTGTACATTGGAAGAGGCACCTACTAGCTGTTTGATTGGCACATGTTTTATGGTTGATTTGGGATACATATATGGGATTCATCATTTTGTGGTATTGGTGCATGGTAATGTACATGTTTGATACACTAATAGATGGCATATGCTTGATGATACTACACCATTGGTATTACTTGATTAGCACAAAAATTGGCATTTGTTTGAGATACATGATTGTGGCACTTGTTTCATGATGGAGACATATCACGAGTGATATGATACATTGTTTGGCATGTTGGTAGATGCACATGGTTGGCATATTGGTGGATGCACATGGTTGGCATATTGGTAGATGCACATGTTGGCATGTTGATAAAGGCATATGATTGATACATTCCATGGACGATATCTTTTGGCACATTGCATGATGTTGATGTACATGGTTTATGTACATAGGTATTGTGCATGATGAGAACACATTTTGTACAGGATGTACTTGGTTTATATTTTTCTCATGATTCTTTATTTCATTGTTGACATATATTTTGCTTCATGATGCTTGGTATGGCATGAGTTTGATGCATGAACAGGTCCAAGAATCATTATATGGTAGCACAATGTTCATATTGCAGAAAAGAAAGGGGAGACATACCCATAAGGGGATTCATTCTTCTTCCCATGATTCTAGGAGGAGATATTTATCAGATGCATACCTAGAAAAGAATCCTATACTTGAGTAAAGAGCACAGGAGCATAATTTCAGGGCGAACAATGGTCACAGGGGGAGTATGTTTGATGTATCTTCAGCATTACATCAGAGTGATATCCCTTGTTCAAAAGGAGAGAGATTATTCAGAGGAAGATCAAAGGCATTTAGACAGGGGGAGTAGCCCCAAGGAGAGTTCAAGCAAGGGGAGTAGACCCAAGATGAGAATGGCCCTTTGACATTTATGTCAAAGGGGGAGAGTTAATCACATTGATGTGATTGATGTTTATTGATGGGGATATAGTCACATTGACTATTGATGAAGAGCATGCCTTATCTACATGTTGACGTCAATAATTGGTAATTGGTGTTGAAATCAATGTTGGTATTGCCATCAATGCCAAAGGGGGAGATTGTTGGATCATGTTGTCATTGATGTCAATGGTGTAATTGATTTATGTCAAGTGATTGATTGATGTCAAACGATTGATTGATTGATGATTGATGTAATATAATATGTATTGTCCTTGATGAGAATGAATAGATGAAGATGGATCAATGAGTTGTCATTGATATGATGAAAATGGATCAATGAGTTGTCATTGATACATGATGAAGATGGATCGATGTGGTTTCATTGGTATATGATGAATTGTTGGAAAAATGTATAGATGACTCATTATTGTCTTATCATGATTGATAAGTTGCACAAATGGATGAACTCCAAAGTGGTCCCCTTATGGTGAAATCCCTCATGGGAAGACGCTTTGTGGATTGAGGTATCCTAGAAGAATGGCTGAAGCACCCATGCTCTCATTATTATCTTATCATGATTGATAAGGTGCACAAATGGATGAACTCCAAAGTGGTCCCCTTATGGTGAAATCCCTCACAGGAAGATGCTTTGCAGATTGAGTTATCCTAGAAGAATGGTTGGAGGACCCATGATTATATGTGGAATAACGAGATAAAGATTAAGGAAATTGTTGGTTAACCTATCCTAGATGTATAGTGCTTGTCATGAAATTTCCGGTGGTATGTAGAACGTCGCATAACTCCTCCATGTTAGAGAGTTATGGCCATGAGAAGTTGGAGACCACAGGTTTAGGTAATGGACCCAATTTTGTTTGACGGGTAAAGGTATGAGTTATGATATATTTTCAAACAATACTATTATATATGAATAGTACATGTCATTCTATTTTTGGTGGTATGTGGAACTCCACATAACTCCTCACGGTTTGAGAGTTATGGCATTACGGACTTGGAGGACCCTCACATGTCATCTAGAAGCCCCAAAAGGTCAAAGTAGTCAAAGTGGTTTAAGGGATTTTAAAAGGTAAATAATAAGGTGAAGTGATGAGTATACTATAATTCAAATTGAATACAAAATAAATTATTTAAATAATAAATTTAATGGAGAAATTAGAAGTGGGTTAACCCTAAAATAAGGAAAGTGGGCCAAGTGACCTAGAAGATGTTTTTAAGGAAGCTACGGGAGTATAAATAAGTGGAAAGGCTCTCTCATTTTAATAAAAATTATTCATATTGAATATATATATATATATATATGTTTCTAAGGTAACCAAGGATATCTAAGCTGAAATTTGAGGAAATGTGAAGAAAATAAGGCCGAAATGCAAGGAAGGATAAATTCTTTTGATGGTGCTTTCTAAGGTATGTTATTTACAGGTCATCTCACCATTTTTTATATAACTTTTTTTCTATAATGATTTCGATCATGAAATTTCTATTCCATTGAGAAAAAACACCCAAGTATCTATGTGACGCAGTGAGGAATTTGCGACCACACTACCTCCACCTTGTTGCGCTCTCCTGCTCAAAGGATCGTTCAATTCCACTCAATCATGAGCCGAAGTGGCTCTTTAGATCCCCTCGGGAATCACTGCTGCAAACCCGATCCACAGGTCCTTTTCTCTTCCTTGTCGTGGCCTCTGCACGTACCTACGACTTTCCCCAATCGATATTGGGTTTCGGGGTTTCGTAATCCCCATTGTCAAGAGTTCTTTACCTCTCCAACTCTCGATCTCCAGTTTTCCGATGCACGCCTTCTCCTCAGCCCCTCTTGGCTGTGTTGCTGGTCCATGTGACCTGCCCTCATATGACCGCAACCACATACACCTATCGGGGTTTCAGTTTTCTCGATGTCAATATGCATCTGTCCTTAGGAATCGCGATATGTCGATCCCCGATCCTCCGATGGACTCGCAACCTATCCTCCGTTGACTTTTCCGTGGCCCGCACGCTCCCGTGCCTTATCGATAAATCGTGTTTCATGATTTCACAATGCCTGATGTGATTGTTTATAGGACTGCCGATATCCCGATCCCTGATTAGCCGATAAACGACCTCTTGTCGGGGTTTTCACCGATAACCTGGATCTCTGGCACGCGTCCTTCCAGATGGATGGTCCCGATCCCTCCGGGATTTTGGGACTTTCGATGTCCTGTTTCCTTCAACCCTGGGAACTCTGATTTCCTGATTTTCTGACTTTCGTCAGATTCCTGACACCTGTCCCGTGTGAACGGACGAGTCATATTATGTCGGGGTTTTTCTCCTGGGATTTCCCCGCTCTCGTGTCCATGGGAATGTTGATTTTCCCGATGCGCCAAAACATCGATGGCGCTTGATCTCCGCCACGTGTCCTCGCTAACGGATGGTCCAGATCTCATCGGGATTTCGCAACTTGTGAAGTCTCAATTATCTTGCCCTCGAGAATCATAATTTCCTGATGGCCGATATCCCGACTACTAAACCCTATGCAACTCCTACTCGATCCGACGGATGACGGGATTTCCACTCCAGATCTGATGGCTCAGATCAATTCTCCCTCTCTGCGCTCCTCCTGAGGCTTAACCTCTGCGCACCTTCTCTCGATCCAACTGCTTTCAGAATTTCTATATGATATCCGACAGATGTCGGTCTCCTCCTTCTGTGCCTTTCCACTAGAGCTCCCCTGGATGTAGAAATCAATGGTCCAGATTTGTTCTCCTGTCGATCCAACGGCTGATGCTGCTCCTCCTGAGCTTCTTGCACTTTCTTCCTGCCTTGGGAGAATTTCCAAGGTTCCAAAGGCCTTGACCTTTGCTTCTTTCCTTTGCGATCTCTACAACCTTGAGCCTCGTCATGCGTTCTCCACGACGCTATTCCTTCTGAGCTTCTTCGAACACTCAGACCCCTTACGGGATTTTTTCTTCCTTCCTCCTCCCATGGATGGAGAATAAAATGCCTTCATTTCTCTCCTTCACTCAAGAAACCTCCTTGCTGAGTCCTTCTGGGTGTTCAGCAACCCAGTGAAGATCCTTCAATGGATTCTTCCCTTAATTTATAGAACTCCAAGAGTTCTCTTCTCCTTCTTCTGTGTCTGTCTGCACACTTTCTCGATGCCTTCCTGGCGAAGTATCTCCACAGAATGTTCAACAGTTATGTCCTTCCCTTCTGTGCACTTACACAACCACTCGATTCCCACTTGGCAGAGCTCTTCCAGAATCCTCAGTGATTCTGTTTTTTCTCTTCAAACTCTCAGCGGAGTTCTTCCTCCAGCACCTCGTGCTTACGCTCAATGCCCACTTGGAAGAGCTCCTACAGAATCCTTAGTGATTCTGTCTACAACTGTGTCTCAGATACATAGCCTTGCCTCCAAGGTATTTAAAAACCTTGAGGTCTTCCTTGGAGTTGCTGATTTCAATTCCTGTGCCTCAGCACACCTTTGTCTGAACCCCGCAATGTTCAAAAGTGCATCCTCTGTGCACGGCTCTCAGAACCCACAGCGTTCTGTCACACCCTCCTGGTGTGAAGCCTCAAATACCTTCAACCCTGAAATCAAACACTCCTGTAAATGCAAACATAACACATTCCCATCATATATATGGAACACACAGACATCCATTTAACACACAGTAATGCAGGAAAAACTGTTGTTTGTATTAAAAATGGCTAAAATGCCTATATCTTTACAATCGTGTTCCTGAGCTCTCCTTGGCTCTCCTCTTCTCTGATCTACATGAATATCCTAACACAACTTACCCAAAATGAGATCTAAAAATCTCTTTTACCTGAGGGCTCAATCGAGCGCTTCCCTCCAGGTTCACCTACTCTAATAAATTACATTCAATGGCTGTCTAGTCCAGCATCTGGATCTAGATCTTAGCTGATCTAGCATTAAAGTTGATACTATCTACAGCCTGCATAAAGCACGGCTTTACATGGCTCACCAGCCTAAGCATTTAATTACATTCAATTTCAAATTCAAATCAGGTCGCGCCTCTTCTTCAGCTTGAATGCATGCGTGCTGACGTGGCTGGATGGCTGGATGGATGCGTGGAGAGATGCTCCTGCATCATACTCAGCTGCAAAATCATGAGCTCCTGCTCATGCGCTTCCCCTCTAAGTGGTTGGAAATCCTCTCGGATCCCAAATCATTCTTTGGAGCTGTTCATCTGCTCCATTCTGTTGCTTTTGCTGCCTCTGCACTGCTGCTGCTGCTACTGCTCTTCTACTTAGCCTCTCCCTGCTAGCAGTCTTTGCTGACTTCAACATCAGCCCCATGATCTCACTGATCACTTTGTCCAGCTACTCCAATGGCTGGCTCAGCTCTTGCAGTCTCCTTAGCTGCAAAAATTTTTGGCCATTGGGCAGATCACCATGATCTCCCATGCCTCCTTCATCTGTTTCCAATTTCACCTGTTGGATGTGACTTCCCTACACTTTTACCCTCTCTTCCAGGGCTTCCATCTGTTGCCACAGATCAACAAAGAAATTGTTGTCTTCTCCTTCTTCCTCTGCTTCTGCTGCAAACTCCCACGTTGCAGTCTCTTCAGCTTCATCGCTGAATGCGTTGAGCCATTCCTCGGAATGCTTAGTCTCTTATTCCGCTTCTGCTTCTTCTTCTACTGTCATCTCCAATGCTACAACACTCTTAGCTCACTGGCTGAAATCATTGAGCCATTCCTCAGAATGATCATTCTCTTTTTCATCTGCTTGGGCAGTCTCAGATATCTGCTCCAATTCCTCCCTGACAGTCATCGTCAGCTGTGATTGTTCTGTTGTTGCACCATCTGCAACACAAATTCCTACCTCCTCCTTGGAAAATGGTAGTGTTCGCACCCAAATGGTCACCAGGTGAGAAAATAGAGAGTGCTTGCATGCCCTGTTGGGTCTAGCAGGGAAGAACAGCTGTGGAGCATAGGATTAGAGGAAACAAAACAAACTACAAGCTAATATCAACTGAAAACAAATTAAAACTGTGAAAAGAAACGACAAACATCAAACACAAAACACAGATGTCACCAATGGTTTCAGGCTGGTGTATTGATGAAACCGGAGCACGCTGAAGGAAGAGACCAGAGGTTCCTTCTCCCCCCAATGGAAATCTCTTTGATGCCCTCACACAGTTTGCTTTCCTTACAATGAGAATAACTGAGAATAGCAGTGAAAGAACTCCCAGTGATGCTACCGATGTGTTGTCGTTAGAGAATGGGTCCTCAACGATTTGAGCAACATAACAATGCACATAATTCCTTACCAAAACAATGTATCTTCACGGCTTTTTATAGCAGCTCCTCGGGCGGTCACGTAACCTTCTCAAAGTGTGAACAGGGACCCTTTTAGGGTTTCTTTAGGTCATTAACCCACCGACTCCACGGATCTGGCTCTGATTTGGGAGTCAAATCAAATTGGGAGTCGGTCCGTAAGCGGTTGGGAGGCCGACCTATTCAATTAATGCACCGTTTTAACAGGTGCGCGGGTTTCTGTATTGACAGTCGTGCGTCGAGCGCGCATGCGTGAATAATACATTTTTGTCCTGCGCATGCGCATGCGCACCCAACTGTTGTAAAGTGCCCTTCAATTTTTGGTTACTTTGTATAGTTTTTGACCCTTCTGGAATGCTTTGAAACTAATTCAGTGCCATGAATGACTTCATTGTTGTTTTGATGATGCAGAGTTCTTGTTGCTATGTGCAGATGAAATTTCAGTGATAACAGATGCCCCCTGATGGATGAGGTTAGGAGCATATGCATAGCCAAAATCCACCAATGTTTCTTCTACTGAGAAATTTGTTGTAAGGGAAAGCGATAGTGGGACCGTTCAGAGCGATCCGTTGGAGAAAAAAGGAACCGGTATCTCGACCTTCTGAGAGACGTGCAGAAAAAATATACAATTGTGTACAAACGAGGCGGGCATGCCCCATGCTCGTGTGATGTAACTCTGAAAAAGATGATGGAAGTGTTGGTGTAGACAATTGCAGCGCCCTCGGGGGCGGTAATGATAAAGGCAGAAGACAATTCTGCAACGGAACATACTCTGAATAACAGGAAATGATCGTTGTAATAAGCAGCGACGGTGATGTGGGCATTGATGGCCCTACCAAGTTCAGAGGTCTTCGACAAATGACAAAAATAACTGCAATAGTCGCAAAGTAAGACCCACCATAACATGAGAGAGTGTTGGCGTCGAATGTTATGGGGGTCAACGACAGCAGGGAGTAATGGTGTTTCACCCTGTGCCATCCGAGATCTCTCATTAATATAGAATGAGAATCAAGATACTGTCGCCCTTCTGGAAAAGTGTGCTGATGTCGACAAAAGGGGGACGCGACTCCCAGAAGCAAAAAGGGGCTCCGTGGAATCTACTGAGGTGAGGAAGTGGCAGAGGTACATGGACGAAGTCAAGAAGTGGGAGGACTCAAGACTGCCCTTGGTTGGAGGATATATGAGAGAAATAGTGGCCGCAACCGTGTAACAAGGTCGAATGTCAGGGGGACGACAAGACCGGTGCTAAGTTGTGCCAGAGGCGGGACAAGGTGAACAAATTCAGAGGGTAGGGGTAACTGACCTATGGGGTACTCTAAAGATATGGACGATGCCGACGAGGGTAAATGATCAGTAACACTCCAACTAAGGGTGACATGGGTTGTGTGTGGCTAAAAGAAAGCAAGTCGCCAACGGTGACGACAAAGAATGTAATGATTGAAAGTAAAGGTGTTTGTATAATAAATAATAAATAATGAATAATTTTTGGGGATACATGTACAAATACAGAAACGGGTGCCCCAGTCTGAAATGTGTGCCCCAGGGAGGGCAGAATTGTCTTGAGAAACTGTTGAAGGGTGGGGGCCCCATTGGCAGGTTTCTGTATGAGGTAGGTGAAATGAAGATAGGTTTGCAGATGGGCAAACTGATGGTGGATGAAATGGTGGGTTCATGATCTTGCGGAGGTGTAGGTAAAAAAGAATGTAACCATAAAGCGATGATCTGGGAGTCCATATGGGAAGCTAGCAAAATGAGGAGAAGAAGTATGTGGTTGATTCGCAACATGATGTAAGACTACCAGGACTCCCATCCCTAAAGGGTGATGAAGAACAACATGAGTGTCAAAA